>JAWPHD010023599.1:0-21688 GCA_037043455.1 Cyrtodaria siliqua | reverse complement strand
CTAAATGGCAATGTTAACAAAGAATAAAGGCATATGACGTCACACAGAAAGGGTTGACAATAGGGCTACCGCCTTGGAACGATAAGTGGCAAAAAAAAGGCTTCTGGGGGGGGGGGGGGGGGGGTGTTTAAACCAGGTTCTAGGGTGCATCAAACCTCACACTTACCCTACTGTCATCCCAATAAAACGGAACAGTGTAAATAAAGAAATCCCCGCCATGAATTATTCTCTAACCAACAAGGCAGCATTAATAGGCAATATAAGTAAAACACAAAGATGCTCGTGTATCTATAAATACAAAAGAAAATAGCCTAGAAAGCCACAAAGAAGGTACTCAATGACTTGGCAGAAGCCAGAGCAACAAGAGAATAAACCATTGAGGGCACGACAAGACAGGATTGCAGACAAACCTCAAACGTCACCGTTCTTTTGGGCTTGATGTAGACGTCATCATAGGGTCCACGAACTATAAATGGGTCCACCACCAAGCATGCAGTGCGTTGCAAAATGATAGGGTCAAAACCTCTTTTGATAAACATTTTAACAAGTTTAACAAAGATAGTATGAAAGTGATCATGACCAAGGATCTTACGAAGTCTATAAAGCACATCACCATAGAAGTCAGGTTGTGATAGTCCTTGTCGCAGAAGAGTTCTTAAATTACTTTTATATTTGGAAAGAAGATCAGGATTACGATAATAATATTGTGTAAAGGTTTTACGAAGTTTATGGTAACGGTAGCCCTGAATCCATGTTTCCAGATGCCCATGTTTTTTAAGTTCATCTATAACATTCGGTAGCATTTCTTCAAATTCGTTTGAAGAGTCATTATTATTGTTTTCAGAATGTGGTATTGGCTTATATTCTGAGCGTTTTAACAGTGTTGAAGTTTTCAAACGTTTAACAAGATGGCTATTCAGATTTTTTCCCTCGGCACCACATGTTAGTGCATACTCTTTGTATTCGTTATAATCATCAGTGTCGTTATCATTATCAGCGTACTGTAATTGTTCTTTTATTTCTATTGTCCAGTCACTCTCGTCCACTTCAGGTTTTTACCATAAGATATTGTCGCTTCTGGAATTATCTCAAAGTTTTTAGTCATCAAACCATATTTTCCAGTTGTTTCATTCAGATTTAGTGTACGTATTCGAAGGATATCTCGACCGTCAACCTTTGAAACGTGATCGAGGCATTCCTGTAGGTCCGCAGAAGGTCGCTTACAGTAGAAGCATTGATGCATTTGCTTTACTGGTTCCATTTTGAGACTTTACAGATTGAACAAAAAAAAAGATTAAAACGAAAAAAACAACACTAAAATTTATGTTTATAAAGGTTTAATAGTGTTTATATGTTTTTAAGGCGACTGTTTTAAGGTAACATTCCAAAACAACGACAACAACTAAAGTTACTGGTCAAACAATTGTCCGTTTTGTATCGACTGAGCGATCGTGATTACATTTTGAAAGAGTTTAACAGCAAAACAATGCTTATTATAGCATTCAAAATCGTTAACTAAAACTACTTGAAGCAGATAAGTTCGTTCTACACCGTATCAAAAATCTGAGGATACACCGTACCAATATCTGTTAAAATGTGCTCGGACTAAACCGTACCATGATAATATAGCAAAACCGGAGATCTGTGAGATTGATGGAAATAATTCAAGACATTAAACCTTCCCTGATACTTCAAGTACGATGATATCTAATATAAACGATCGATATGAAAAATCCAGGTGAAATAACTGGACACCTACCTCCCAACGTAAACACTGTCCGCCATCTTTAAAATAATGCTCCGTATCATATAAACTGTACACCAAAACACGTACCAGACAGTGAGAACATCCTTACATATTATCTCCACATATCTCTATATCCTAACATAGTATGTCCCCGTACCATAGATACTTGTACATCCTTACATATTATCTCCACGTACCTCTATATCCTTACATAGTATGTCCCCGTACCATAGCTACTAGTACATCCTGACATATTATCTCTCTCCACATACCATCTATATCCTTATATGTTGTATCCACATACAATATATATTCTTACATATTAAGTCCCCGTACCCTCTATATGACATCCTTCCATCTATCCTTACATAGTATGTCCCCATACTCTCTATATATTTACATAGTATGTCCCCGTACCCTCTATATCTTTATATAGTATGTTCCCCGTACAATATATATACTTACATATTATATCCCCGTACTCTCACCTCATACCCTATATCCTTACATAGTAAATGTATGTCCCTGTACCCTCTATTTTCGTACCTAGTATGTCCACATATCATCCATATCCTGACATATTACGTTCCCGTACCCTTAAAATCCTTACATGGTATGTCCCCTTACCCTCTGTAGGTCCTAGTTCCCTCTATATCCTTACATAGTTTGTACCCATACCCTCTACAACCTTGCATATCATGTCCCCTCACCCTCAAAATACATACATATTTTGTCCTCGTTCCTTCCCTTATTTTTAATAGTTTTATCTTAATATATTTACATTAATTTTTAATTACTACTTAATTTTTTCATCTTTCGTCGATTTTTGCTCACAATATGACCTATTTATGTGTCGACGTGCCGTAAAACACCATTCATTCATTCGTCCTCGTTCCTTTGAAATCCTTACATATTACATCCCCGTACCCTAAAAATTCTTACCTATTATTTCTGACTACCCTCAAAATTCTTACATTTTATGTCTGCCTACCCTCAAAATTCTTACATCTTATGTCTGTCTACCCTCAAAATTCTTTCATATTATGTCTGCCTATCTTCAAAATTCTTCCATATTTTGCCCCCGTACCCTCAAAATCCTTGCATATTATGTTTGCCTACCCCCAAAATTCTTACATCTTATGTCCTCGTACCCTCAAAATCCTTGCATAATATGTCAGCCTACCCTCAAAATGCTTACATATTATGTCTGCCTACCATCAAGATTCTTACATATGATGTCTGCCTACCCTCAAAATCTTTACATAGTATGATAATGTCCATGTACCCTCAAAACTTACATATTATGTCTGCCTACCCTCAAAATCCTTGCATATTATGTCTGCCTACCCTAAAAAGTGTTACATATTATGTCTGCCTACCCTCAAAATCCTTGCATAATATGTCTGCCTACCCTCAAATTTCTTACATATTATTTCTGCCTACCCTCAAATTCCTTGCATATTATATCTGTCTACCCTCAACTTTCCTACATATTATGTCTGCCTACCCTCAAATTCCTTGCATATTATGTCTGCCTACCCTCAAAATGCTTACATGCTAGAAGAACTTTTATTAGCCTCGTCATAGGTCTATTTGGGTCGAGGCCATCCCAAATAAACCTTACAAAGTACATACATATTATGCAATAAGTCATATATGACTCTTGAGCACAATTTTAAACAATTTTATAACAAACATTTCTAATATATCAATGGCGTTATGATAGTGTTAATATAAATATTACTTAGAATCATGTTTATCAAATACAATGTTATATTAATCTAACAATGTCACACATGAAATGCGCTATTCTTTAGTAACAAGTGTTTTTAAGATATGAACATTTTAAGTATTACAATACTGTTGTTTAACAGCTTCTCTCTGAATTTTGACATACATGATATATTATAACTCTAAGTTGCACGGAGCGTGTTAAATAAAAACACCAACATAATTGTTATAGGGAGTTTTCACAGATAATACTTTTTCTTTTTTCAAATCATTTAAATACATATGTGGCTAAGTTTCGTAATTGTTGCTTATTTTCTGACTGAAATGATTCTATAGTTTTGAACATGTTGCTGTTTTTCGAAAAGTACTTTTTAAATAATGTAGAGCTCAGATCGTTGTATAATGTGCATTCAAATAAAAAATGAAATTCATCTCCAAGAGAACTACAGAATTAGCATTTTCTGTTTTCTCTTGGTATTTTTATTGGTTTGTTATGTCTGCCTACCCTCAAAGGTGTTACATAATATGTCGGCCAACCCTCAAAATCCTTGCATAATATGTCTGCCTACCCTCAAATTTCTTACCATATGGGAGTAAAAGATAACAAGACCCCGCAGCCTCAGCCACAAGGAGATTGCATAGTAAACTATCCAACTGAATGGCCATTTACTACAAGCATTAATCGTCTGATTTATATATTCTATTTTGGCACTGCCAATTTATTTATTTTGTATATATAAACAACACCCGTTGGCTGAAACAAGCATCTTTAGGCCTCACTACACAGTTAGATCCCTTACGTGTGACTGTAGGGTGATTCTTACACCATAAAAAGTAGGGGTTCTTCTTCGGTTTGAGATATTTTTAATAATTGCCCATGGATATTTTCTTTTCCTGTTGCAGGTTAGAAAACAATAGTGTGAGATTGGATGAACAGCGATTAGACGACACTGACAGCAAAATGTGACACATGTGTGGGTGCTCAAAATATGTATAAATTTAGGTGCAAACTGTTTAGTGAAAGCCGAAAAGAGTACCTTGCTTGACATCACTCACATTAAACAAAAACCAAAGTGGGCTTTTTTAACAGATTTTGTGGATTTTTATGAGCGGCAGTAACTATATTTTACCAACAAAATACTTTTAGATTGTAAATGTTTAATTTAGAATGGAAAATTGGACTTTATTCCCAATGGCCAACACAGTAAAATCGAAGTGTGGTGTGAGACTTTAAACAACAAGTTACTTACCATATGTCACATGTAACACCAACAGTAAGGCTAATATCACCGGATAATAAAAACACATTCTCCACAATACACTACTAATAATCCTATGTTTTTTAAAGAACGTTTAAATGATTTATTTAGAAAAGGTTTTCTTATATTAAACTGTGTATCGTAAGAACTAATTTGTACATCTAACACAGTGTTTTATTAAAATTAATGTACGGTAGCTTAATTAAAATCACAGTGATCGACATACGGCACGATTAAAGATTATCTGCGTAACATAATCATCATAATCTTTATTGTTTCTGCGATTAACAGATGACCTGCCTGACGTAACAGATGACCTGCCTGACGTAATTCATAATTAATTATAATAATTAAATATATATTGTCAAATATGTAATTAACATGCACGGCTAAATACGAGGTGAACTAGTTCTCGTACATAGTTTTCGTACAAAGGTATCTTTATATCAGTAACTCGTTCAACAGTATTTAGCCGATTTATATACGCAAAGGGTTCGGCAACCAGTTATTTCCACATTTATTGTAGATAATGTGTATATAGCGTGCAATATAAGGCGAAATCAAAGGATCGTATTTTAAGGGTTATGTCACCTTTTGAATAATCCCATTGAGATTGGATTTGAAAAACATATACAAATTAGAACTCAAATCGTTTTCTATATTTGTAGATGAAACTTCCAGTTTAATATGTTTACACATTCATCTAGGCAGTACTACCATTGAATTATAAAATACATATTTGATAAAGATATAAATTAGTCAATACATACATGACCGTGAGTATGACATAAGGTGAGTATGGATCAATACACACTTTTATTAAGTTTGTATTTATTAGTCAAGTATAGCACTGTCTAGATAAAAGTGTAAACATATTAAACTGCACGTTACATGTACAAATATTCAGGATTACTCGAGTTCTATTGTTTTTCTTTTGTTAATGCACTTTCGGTTCCAGAAAAGGGGACAAGGGGACAAAACCGGTTTGCTACACCGCAGTGTAAAACGGTCAGAAAACAAATAGAGCACGTTCGATTTTAGACTAAACATGCGAAGCCTGAGTTCTGCGACTGACTTAAAGTTAAACTTAAACAACAGCCAAATTCTACATATATAACTTACATATTTTGAGAATTCAAACTCTATAGACACAATATAAACAGTTTTAACCAGCCAGGCCAAACCCCGACACTGGAGCGTCGAATTCAGAGTTACCAACTCATAATCCAATGTACGCATATTCAATCACGTGTATTTTAAGAAACCGCGAATAAACCTTTACTTTTAATTGGTATACATTATTTTATGTCCTGAACACCTGGATAGAGTTTTGATAAGCAGTTCTGCAGCGTAATTTTGACGTTATTTGCCGGTTAATTTCTTTAAGTTTCATGTACTGCCTTTGTAAAACACAATGAATTATATATTTTTGTTTAAGTTTCGTGGGGACGGGTTTGAATTAAAAAAAATTGTTATATCTCAACATTTGCAAAGCTATAGAACTAACCGTTGTCTAAGTATTTTTACACAGAACGTGCAATATAAAATCTTTACAGATAGAAGGCGCAAATAAATCCATCTAAAGTTTATGAAATCACATTTTATCTTTCTCAAAATACCTTTGTTATTAACACAAAATTAGTATCACGATACAAATAAACACTGACCATTGTTCAGAGAACATTTTGAAAAGGGTGAGCGTGTTAGCAACAAACGACGAATGACCATTTATAATTGGTGTTATGTTTTAATTCGCTCTGTTCAAACAAACATAACACGTTTATGATCTATTCTCCAAAATAATTTTAAAAAATACCAATAAATGTTACATTCTAAAAGAATAACAAACAATAGAACGGTGTTAATTCGCACAGGCAAACATTTATTCGATTTATTAACAAGTTTCAAGTATTCAGCAATCGGCAAATTTTGCCTTTGGCCATTTACAAAGTTTTACAAAGAAATATGGCAAAGACAACACATATTGACATGGATGAGGTCACACAAATTGTTATGCACGCGAAATCTCGATCGGCTAGCGGTTACGACGAAATCCCTTATTGTGTATTGAAAAACCCTCCGGTGATTGCAGTGTTACAGCAATTATTTCAGCTAGTATTCGACACGAGTATAATTCCGTCGTTATGGCGAAAAGCTATAATTTGCCCTATATTAAAGGATTGCACCACGGATAAACGCATACCAATGAACTACAGAGGCATAAGTCTATTATCGTGTGTAAGTAAACTTTATAGTTCATTTATGAACAAACGGATCACCAAGTACTTAGAGCGAAACAATATTCTCGCGGATGAACAGAATGGCTTTAGGGCAAATAGATCATGTGAGGACCACGTGTTTACTCTTAATAGTTTAATACGAAATAATGACTCCGTTTTCACAGCATTTATTGACCTGCGCAAATGTTTTGACTTTATCGACAGAGATATGATGCTTTACAAGTTATTATTAAATAATATAGATGGAAAAATGTACAACTCGATACGAAGTATTTACGCTCAATCTTCGTCGTGTATTCGCATTAATAATAAACTGACTGAGTGGTTCTCTTGCAATACCGGTGTGAAGCAGGGAGATAACTTGTCACCAACGTTGTTCTCCATCTTTGCGAATGACCTTGTCAAGGAAATTAATGACCTTGACCTTGGCATAGATATTGACAATAGTAAATTATCTCTGCTCCTATATGCGGACGACATATGTCTAGTAGCCGATTCTGAGGAAAAATTACAAACTATGTTAGATACGCTCCACAATTGGTGTAAGAAATGGCGAGTACTTATAAACACAGACAAAAGTAAGTGTATGCACTTCAGGAAACATCGAGTTGCTCAATCAAACCATAGATTTAAGATTGGTGATAATATTCTGGAAACAGTTGATAGATATAAGTATCTGGGTGTTATCTTTCATGATAAAAATAATTTTTCATTTCATTGTGATGCTCTAGCCAAGGGTGCAGGTCGTGCAT
This sequence comes from Cyrtodaria siliqua, assembly GCA_037043455.1. Classification (NCBI taxonomy): domain Eukaryota; kingdom Metazoa; phylum Mollusca; class Bivalvia; order Adapedonta; family Hiatellidae; genus Cyrtodaria; species Cyrtodaria siliqua. Next base: position 13,959 of record JAWPHD010023599.1, on the reverse strand, counting down.
TAGGTAAAATCATATCAAAGATACACAACTATAAAGACTTTGGATATAAATCATATCAAAAACTATTTGAATCTTGTGTTGTACCAATCTTAGACTATTGTTCGTCTGTATGGGGGTACAAACATAACCAGACAATTGACAACGTGCAGAATCGATGATCCGTTACTGGAATAGACTGATATTGTTCGACGACAATAGGCTTACTAAACGCATCTTTAATATGGACTATAATAAATGTCGAAATAATTGGTGTAGTGATTTAAAAACAGTTATGTCTAATTTGAATCTGAATAATCATTTTGAAAACAAAACTGTTATACATATTGACACTGTTAAGGATAAGATAAATGAGTACTACTCAAGTATATGGAAGGCAGATATAACAAAGGTATCTAAATTAAGGACGTATACAACTTTTAAAGACAATTTTGAAACTGAACAATATGTATTGTTAAATTTAAACAAACGAGAACGTTCACTGTTAGCACAATTTAGATGTGGTATTTTACCGTTAAGAGTAGAAACAGGACGATACGTTGGCGAGCCTCCGGAGCAAAGACTTTGTTCATTTTGCAATCTAATACAGATTGAAGATGAAAGACATTTTTTACTTCAGTGTAGATTTTACAATGATGTAAGAGCAGACGTTTTTAAAGATCAGTTTTCAAATAGACAGTTTAATATATTAAATGATGTGGATAAACTTATATATCTTGTCAGAAACGTTCCAAGAAAAGTAGCTAAATACATTGTTAAAGCTTATATGAGAAGAAGAAATGCATTATAAAATTGATATCATTCCAATCAATATAATATTATGCAAAAGTTTAACATGTTTTATTTATTAATTGATAATGTTTAAAATGCCAACATAATTTCACGTGAAAATTATATTACTTGTATTGTATAGGTGACTTATAGGTCCATTGGGCCGGGTGTTGTGTTTAAATTTCTATTATTGTATATTATGTTACATGTACACATGTCACTTTAATAAAATATTTACTTACTTACTTACTTACATATTGTAATAAACATATATAACATAATTACCCATTTAACAATACATTACATGTATATAATTCTTGCGAAACAATCATATTCTCAAGGGTATTTTTTCTTATTACAAGAGCTTCTTGAATAAATTTTGAATTTTGTAACAACATTTTTCCATTTTTAGACGACATGATATATGTAAATTTATTGAGTGTAGGCCAAGCTATTCTGAGTGTAGGCCAAGCTATGTGGCCTAAGTAATTAGTACGACTATCGTTGTATTTAGTACAACACAGCAAGAAATGGTATTCTGACTCAATAACATTCTGATTACAAAGTTTAGGCCACACCAAATTGATTCCATGGTCGTCGGATTTCCCGCATGTAAAATCAATGAAAAAAAAAAAAAAAAAAAAAAAGTTTCCGTTCGTGACCACGACGACAACAATATTAAAATAGATGTCGTACGCAAATTATACAAGACCATTTTTTTTTGTTTTACTTGCAATAAGCGTTTAGATAGCTTTGATCAATCGTAGTTTATTTGTAATAAGCGTCTAGATTTGCAAACCCTGTAAACTCGTGTATACACTCAAACTCAATCGGGTAAATTAGAAAAAATTAACGAAGCAGAACACTTCTTCGAAATGATAATACCAACTTCTTTTTAATACTTCAATCTAATAAAACATCTAGTTTTGACCATGTTTCATAAAGTAAGTCACAAAAGTTCAGAAAGTGTTTAATTTTTTAATTTTACGATAAAAACTGGTGGTGTTTTCCCATTTGCTCGATTAATTTATTTGGTTCCAACGTGTTGTAAATCGAGTCGATCCATGACGAAAGATGGCGGGGGTTTTCATGCTGTCTGCCAGAAATATCTTGCAGCAAACTGTCGTCCTTTTGGACGATAATGAAACGTTTGAGGACGCTTTTTTAAAGGCGACAGCCAACAAAAATATATAGCCTGCATCTATAGTAATTGTAAAGGTGCGCGAGAAGGCTCGCAGGACAGCCCATCAATAAATGTATCGCCGGAAATGCGAGTAAGTGTTGCTAAAGAACTTTCTTGCAAGTATATCGAGATCGAATTAAAAGAAAATCGCAGTTAGTCAATATGCAACAATGGTGCTTCTGCCTTTGATCTAATGATGTCAGTCCAAAAAAAGTTAATTCTTCCGTCCAAACCAACCACTAACGATAATGGGAAACTGACGGGACCCCAGCGTCTTTATAGTGACTGTGTTGATTTGTGTATGGAGTTGCATTGTGGTTGGTCTGCAGACTGTATAGAATCTGGTGAGAAAGCTATCAAAACGCTGTCAAATGCACTTTGGATCATTGATTGTTGTCACACAAAGCTAGCAGATAATTCATGCCATGTTCTTAAAAAAATTCAACATTTTCAAGGATATAACAACTTTACAAAAATGCACAGAAAAGCTCCAGTGTTAACTGTTGAGAAACTAACAGAAACTACTAATGACCTTGCCAATGTTATCTCATTTCCATCAATGAATGCACCTCAAAATAAGTCACTTGCAGTTCATTTAGAAACTCTTCTGCAGTGTCTTGTAAAATATAGAGATCGATTGAAAAATGACAGTGAGAAACAAAGCAAAATCTTTAAAAAAAGAACAGAACCATCAAGATCACCCCTGATGCTTCTTGTATTTTCATTGAGCCGAAACCAAAGATAGAAGGGCAATCCAGTGACTTAGACACAGAGTTGAAACAAGTAGGAGACTTTTTCTTTGTTGATCTTGGTATGTACTCTCCTCAAGATAGGGTGAAAAGAAGAAATTTTATTCAAAATATGAGATTGTCAATGCCAATTATGCTCTACAGAATGGCCTTTGGTGGAAGTTTAGGAACTCTCAATTTTGCCTGGAGTGTCCCAGTTGATGATTCTCCTATGCGCGCAGATAATAATTCAAAGGTAATAGCGGAAATTACAAGTACTCTTCCAAAGTTTTCAAACCGAGCAATGAGAAGAGAGTACTGTTTATGTCACGCTACTTTGTATATGGTCCGTTATCTTTCCTTTCTTGTTAACATAGAAAACGGTCATTTTTCGTAGGCTCTTAACTTGTATATTAGTCATATAAGATCTCTGACAATTACTTGAACATCAGTAATGGCAGACATGAATCGTCTAAAAAACATAACTTGCTCTTTTAACCACCAAACTGAGCACTTTACTCTTTTATATTAATTCTACAATTATTGAATATTCATAAACTACTGGATATGTAATTAGACGCATGATTGAGTTACTTTCCATTGAATAAGCTTTAATAACTACACCACATAATAATGTGTTTTTTGTTGTTGTTACATATGTTTGTTTTTTCATTTCTTTTATTCATGTGTTAGAAGTAGAGCATGTAAGGCCCTCTTGGGCCTCTTGTGCTTTATGTTGATACATTTAAAATGTTGAATCCATATTAAATATGGCTTGTTTCCTGTTATTTTGCCTGCTAGTATACCATATTTACATATAACATGGTAATCAGTGTAAGTGCATTTCAAAATTATAATTATATTATAACTTCAGTCTTGTCATATATTTTCTAGCTCTAATAGTTTAAGACTAGAAGTGCTTTGCGATCACCTTGTGTCTGTCATTAACATTCAATTTAGTTCTCTCTTCTTTTCGTCAGATTATCATATTCAAACTTGGATAGGTCTAGGACAAGTTGGAAATCTAGTCCGACTCAGGTGTTGCTAGCAGAATTACTTACTCTTGAAGTGTAGAAAATGCCATAATATGGTCATGATACATGTACCTATTTATAACTTTTCTTTCCATATATATAAAAACTGTATACAATAAGTGTATAGAATCTTGAATTAGTTAGCAAGTATGTCATTGAAAGAGCTGTGTGCATTTGTATTGTAAAAAAAAATGCTATAACATGCTTAAATAGGAAAACTATAGATGGTATTATTTTAGTTGCGCATGGGCAAACTGTTTTATTTATTTTGTTAGATACTGAAATGATTTTTTAGGGGAAAGTTAAAAAAAAAAAAGATTCCGTATGGTTAAAAAATATGGCCCGTATGAAAAAATCTGAAACCGAGAAAAAAAAAAAAAAAAAACACTTCCGTACTGTCGTATGCATTTTTGAAGTTAAGAATCCGAGGACCTATTTTTTAATTTGGTGTGGCCTTACATAATCTATTAGCACGATCAACACCATTATATCGCCCGGTCTCAATTTCAAGAGAATGTGAACTTAATCTTAAACACGTAAAATGTTTTCGTAGAGAATCACTTTTAAGTTTGTCAATATAATCTTCATAGCTAAATGAGTTTTTAAATTTTACATAATAATCAAGTTTAGGCGAATTATGTATACTCATACTCCATTCTTGAACAAACTGGTCTCGCAATCGCCTTTTAAGTAAAGGTAAATAATTGGTATTGATCCTAAAATCGTTTGCTAAATTCGAATAATCAAGATTGTCAATAATAGTTCTAATACGATTAGCCCAACAACTTCCGTTCATGCTATTACATTGTTCAATATATTTGTTCTACGCAAAGTAAGAATATGGACGATTCCGGAATTGCTCTGCGCAAAGTAAGAATTCTTAAAATGCGCAACGATTCCGGAATTGCGCAGGACTATTCCGGAATTGCGCAAGGGGTTAAATATATAAACCACGCATTAAGTGTCTCTGCACAATTTGAGAATATTTTGCGCAAAGTAAGAATTTGTGTTATGATGTGTATATGAAGATGCTAATTTAAAACCTCCTTATATTTCATTTTAATATGCTTATTTTGCTTCACCCTTCTGCGACGAACAGATAATTTACAGTTAAGTATCGCGTATGATTAACATAAACTTAATTATTTACTTCAACTTCAATAATACTTTCCAGGTTCCATAATATGTGGTAAGAAAATTCAATTGAACTATTTTTAATTATTTCAAACGAGGTTGCATGACAATGCACTTTATTAAAAGCACATTATTTGCCCATTTAATTACGTTTCGCCTACACAGGCCGTGAGTATGCTTAAAGTTTCTGCTTATCAAAGAAAATTATGTAATACTACCTAATATGTCGGAATGTCTGTTGAATCGAAAATCACTCTTTCATTGGCTTTTTATGAAAAAAAACAAGTTGGTATAAATATAATCAACGTGTTGCTGTCGTTTTTAAACGCGACTTTGACTTGCAACATTATTTAGATATCGATGAAGAGAAAACAATGAAAATAATTCTCGGCATATTTAGATTGTCTTCACACAATCTCGACATAGGAAGAGGAAACCAAGAAAATCATAGAAAGGAAAGAATAATGCAAACTTTAATATATGAATTTTATTGAAAACGCTCGTGCGTCCTTTTTATAAACCACTTATTGCTTGTGTGTCCTTTTCATGCGTGAATCTGATATAAAAAAAGAAGAAAAAAATAGATTTAAATGATAGTTTTAAACATGTAATCTTTTTTTTTCTTCAGTAAAACATGTTTTGAAATATGTTTTTATTGTGGAAATATATGTTATAATTTAGGCCAGGCCTTCGTTTCCCAAATGTTCTCCAAGAAGCGAAAACGGTATCACTGTGGTATACCGTACCCTGGATATTGCTATGTACACTGAGTATTGGTGAGTATTATCATTGGATTTCGCGACGCCGGAGATCGAACGAGGGTAAGTTCAGTTTCAATTTTTAGTGTTTTTGAGTTTGTTTAATATAAATTTGATAAAAAATTAAATCATTTGATCATTTTCCTAGTCCCTGAAAACCCGAAAATGTTTCGATATTGCTTAAAAAGGTAATTAGAAGGCAAAACTCGGCTCTTTACTCACGCAATAAATAAACTAGGGTCTGTCAAATTTGATTTTTTTGTTTATATTCTCCCGTAAACGAAAAACTTGAATCGAGCAAATTGTGATCCCTAAAACCAAGTAGCTTTAGTCCAAATTTCTGAAAACATTATGAAATTACAAAAAAGATATAGGTAAAAAAAGATACAATCAAGTGTACCGAGTATTGTTTTGGTGTTGCTCGCCGGTGTCACGAGTATTGCTTTCAAGTGTACCGAGTATTGGCCATTAATATTGAGTAAATGCAAGGAGTACCTACAGAGTATATACCACATTCAATGTTAAATATAAATTATTGTGTATACTTATTGACAGTGTATATGCAAAGGAAGCATTTCGAAGTTGTGTGACCTACGTGGCTATTACAGAATATCCACAAAATCGTTATCAAATGGAGAAATTTTGTTTGTTTTGAGTGTGGTATTGAAGCAATGGTTATTTGTAAAAAAAAACTCGTCCATTTATTGTTGAGCGGATCTTATCTAGAGGGTTTCATTGTATCCAGAAATATATATACTGTATACAGGTGAATTAACATCACTCATTAATTTTAACCAAAATTTTAACGATCTTTCTTTACTTTTAACAGTTAATGGAAATCGCCCTAATTCACCATAGACAGCATAATTGGATGTCTGTTAACGTACTCCCATAACATGCTTGCAAAATTTGATATGCAGTTTATCCACTTTTTTATAATTATACACGCCCCACACTTCAGCTCCATACAATATAATTGGTACAACCATTGAATCGAATAAGGACAATTTGTTTTTTACATCTAACGGTATTCTATCGAACACAGATAGCAAATTATGATACAATATATGCCCATGGATTTATATGTGTATATAAATCCATGGTATGCCCTTAGGGCTTGATCGGATACAGTTTTAACAGCGTTTGACAGGTTACCGGTATGAGTAAATTTAATGCCTAAATACGTAAAACTATCTACGATTTCAACTTTTTCGCCATTTCTTAAAAACTCCACATTATGATTTGTTTTCCTTTTTTCGAAAATACATACTTTAGTTTTATTTACATTTATTTTTAAACCCCACTTATGTGAGTATTGGTAAATACTGTTTATACTGAGACTGTAGGCTATCTGGGTCCGTTGTAAATAGCACAATATCATCGGCAAAAAGGATCAGATACCTTGTCAGCATATTTAGGTCATTATCAGTCAATGTATCAAAGTTAATATTAGCGACAATATCATTAATAAACAAAATGAACAAAATGGGCGACAGTGTCTCTCCTTGCTTCAAGCCCAACGTGACGTCGAAGAACTCTGACATATCCATATTCGATGAAAGTTTAACACATGATTTCACATTGTTATATATAGCCTGTATCATACGTATCAATTTGCATCTAATACCAGATTGAAGTAATTTCATCCACATCTCTTATAACAGTATTATATTGATATTAGAAAGAAATACTTAAAACGTTGTTATTACAAACGTCCTTCTGTTTTCAAATATTTGGAGTTACTGAAATCACATGACAAGATAGAAATAATAAAACTTTCGTTATATGTTAAAGAATCAATTATATTAAGAAACGCATTATTAACTATTGAAAGGTAGTTACTAAGTTCAACCTCCTACTCTTATTTACTATACTACATAATAATAATAATAATAATGAAATGATAAATTATACCATTTGTATATATTTCACCATTGAAATCACATGACAAAAAATAATAAAACTTCTGTTATATGTTAAAGAATCAATTGTATTAAGAAACGCTTTATTAACTATTGAAAGGTAGTTACTTAGTTCAACCTCCTACTCTTATTTACTATACTACATAATAATAATAATAACAATAATAATGAAATGATTAATTATACCATTTGTATATATTTCATCATTTACTTGTATATATACGTTGACATCATATATGCTAATATGTATGTATTGTAGACGATGTACTTTGTACAAGTCTGAATAAAAAGTCTGTCTGTCTGTCTGTCTGTCTGTCTGTCTATCAAATGCTTTTTCATAATCAATAAATACACACCATAATTTAGAATTAGCCGATAATACCTTTTGTGTAACAGAATGCAAAATAACTACTGCGTCAGTGGTAGAGCGCTTGTCACGAAAACCAAATTGTGCGTCATTAAAAACATGTTCGGTTTCACACCACTTATTTATTCGGTTTCTTAACAATAGAGAAAATATCTTAGCAATAACATTTACTAATGTTATACCTCGATAGTTAGAAGGATTACCAATATCACCTTTTTTATGAATAGGGACAATTACACCGTTACACCAAGCCTCGGGATAAATTCCAGAGTCATAGATAATATTAAACATTGTACACAAATAAGGACTTATAAAATCGTTCGCTTCAATAAAGAAATTATCTACATTGTTATAATAATCGGCGCTTTTATTTCTATTCAATGAAAAAATCGTTTTGCGTATTTCTTCGATACTGAACTGAGCATCAAGCATTTCAATGCGTACCGTCTCATCAGGGTCCGGCTATGATCCTCTACGTTTAAGTGATCATGAGGTGTATTAGAAATTGACGTAAAATGGTTAACAAAATCGCTCATACTTATATCGTTTTGATTATTGTTTTTCTTGTTAGTGAACTTTTTGATGTATTTCCAGAATTTTCTTGGTGATTTTTTACTTAAATTCGATAAGTTACATTTCTCTTTCATATCAAAAACATGTTTAACATCACGTTTTGTATATGCAAATTTACTCCGACTTGATAGAAATAACCTTTTATTTTCCTCGGAGACATGTTAACAATATAATGCAATGGCGATGATTCCGGTTCCTGCTCCTTGAATACTGGAGATCCTGTCCAATGTACCTTATAACATATGAATTGAACACTGCGCGTTTAAACACTGTAGCTCTTGTTTTCACTGTTTATTGTCCGGAACTCATCACAGCCTATGTCCATCCTTCTTAGAAGGTACTACAAAGGAACTAAAAATAACAATTGTTAATAACAATTCTTTGAATAATGTCTCATTGTACTATATCGCACTGTTATTACATAATTCATCATGATGGTGTAACTTTATATTAATGTTCTTAATGACGTAGATGGGTGGGTGGGAAAAGCGACTTTACTGTTTGCCTGTCGGATTCGAATTTCTGCTCAGTACACGTCAGCGTATACTCGCTTTGCACGTGCAAACGAGTATATAGCGCCCTCTAGGAACCGGTTGAAACCTGTATGAACAGGTTCAATGTAACTCGCCGATCTTTTATTGAGGATATTATTTTTTGTAATGGAAAAGTATATAGAGACTCTGAGTATAGAGACTCTGAACATAGAGACTCTGAATCTCTGAATATAGAAACTCTGAATATAGAGACTCTGAACATAGAGACTCTGAATATAGAGACTTGAAAAAAGAGACTCTGAACATAGAATCTCGGAATATAGAGACTCTGAATATAGAGATTCTGAATATAGAGACTCTAAATATAGAGACTCTGAACATAGAGACTCTGAACATAGAGACTCTGAATATAGAGACTCTGAACATAGAGACTTTGAATATAGAGACTCTGAACATAGAGACTCTGAATATAGAGACTTTGAATATAGAGATTCTGAATATAGAGACTCTAAATATAGAGACTCTGAACATAGAGACTCTGAACATAGAGACTCTGAATATAGAGACTCTGAACATAGATACTCTGAATATAGAGACTTGAATAAAGAGACTCTGAACATAGAATCTCGGAATATAGAGACTCTGAATATAGAGATTCTGAATATAGAGACTCTGAACATAGAGACTCTGAATATAGAGACTTGAATATAGAGACTTTGAACATAGAATCTCTGAATATAGAGACTTGAATATAGAGACTTTGAACATAGAATCTCTGAATATAGAGACTGTGAATATAGAGACTCTGAATATAGAGACTCTAAATATAGAGACTCTGAATATAGAGACTCTGAACTTAGAGACTCTGACCATCTGAATATAGAGACTCTGAATATAGATACTCTGACTATAGAGACTCTGAACATAGAGACTGAATATAGAGAATATGAACATAGAGACTGAACATAGAGACTCTGAACATAGAGACTCTGAACATAGAGACTCTGAACATAGAGACTCTGAACATAGAGACTCTGAACATAGAGACTCTGAATATAGAGACTCTGAACATAGAGACTTTGAATATAGAGACTCTGAATCTCTGAATATAGAGACTCTGAATATAGAGACTCTGAACATAGAGACTCTGAATATAGAGACTCTGAATCTCTGAATATAGAGACTCTGAATATAGAGACTCTGAAAACGAGACTGTGTAATACTGCTAACGAGCAAATGTTGTACATCGTCGGAAACCCCTGTGGCAGAGTAACGGAACAAATCACACGGGGGTATCCGACGATGATGTAGTAGGGGTAAATTATTATTTTATTTTTTTCTTGCTTACAGCCGGGGTGTTGAGATAGGGGTTGATGTGTTGGTGGAACGTTCTTTCCTTAAGTATAAGATGTATTTGTACAAAAACGTCAACGTTTAGGGAAGAGTGATTTGAAAAGCAGGTGTTCCACTTAAACATTATGTGCGTTTAATTATATTTTCTTCAATGATTAGTGTTTTTTTTACAATTTATATTATATAGCTTTGTATCATTTCCTCATGCTGTCATGTACGATTGTATAGGAGTTACGAAGAGTTAACACTCAACTTTGTATCATATTATTTGCACTGTCGTGAAAAAACAAAACAATGTTCAGTCTTAACTATAACGTAAGTGTTCAGAAGGTTAAATTGTTGTAGATGTTTCAGAGATAAGAGAGCAAATTCATGTAAATTCTCAACCACTAGACAATATTTTTGAGTGGGTATTTCTCTTGTTCGAATAGCTTTTTGTTTCTGTTTTCCTTCACCGTCTATCATCATATTTCTTTAATTTTTTTTGGCATATTTTTTTCATTTTTAATTCGTTTAAGACAATATTAACTGAAGCCAATGTGACACTGAATAATTATAACAATTCTTCCAACTGGTTCATATGTATGTATGTTCCGTAGCTGTTAATACATACTTGAATTGTAAACACGTTTTCCAAGGAGAGGAACTTTATACGTTTTCTTTCGTTCCAATCCTTTACTTAATGTACTGTTAAATGTATTTATGCACTAATTCGAAATAAAATATGTTTAAAACCAACCAATTGACAAAGTACTACACGGTTAGCTCAGTGTGGGAAGCAACTTTTGAATAGGTCTCGACAACCTCGCCCTTCATTACCTACTACGGTAAAATATACTTTTAGCGTTCCTATGGGTGTTTTTAGCTATTTAATGAGTGTGTGTATGTGTTGTCAAAATTATTGGGAGACACTGTCTCCGGCATTATTCGGCTCCTATGTATATATGTATGTGATATATACTGAAAGGAAAAAGAAACGCGACACGGGAATTTCCGCTATATATTGTATATACTGCAAACTTAATTCCATATATATTCCAAGGAAATTCTACATGCTTGAGCCAAACGCGTACTCTGTCAATAATGACACTTTGCAGGAATGCTATTTGCTGTATTACGTGTTGTTTTAGTCTTTTTTCCGTAAGGAAAGATCTTACGTAGCCATGTACCATTCGATTAACAGCAGCACATTATACAACATATAGCGGAAATTCCCGTGTCGCGTTTCTTTTTCCTTTCAGTATAGTTATACCTATATGAACATGCAGGACGTCATGTACGACATACCTTTCCTTCAGTTGTATGATATACACTATATGAATTAATAATGCAAATGAAGTAATCACATAATTTTGCAAAAAGTGTTAGGGGAGATTAACGCCTCCTTTAATCCGTTTGTCCGTCAGTCCTTCATTCCGTCCGCTATCTCCTACTTAACTCAACCAAGCTTAGTAGTGAATAACCTTCACATGATAACGACGAATGGGTGATGTTTTACGGCATGTCGACACATACATAGGTCATATTGTGCGCAAAATCCGACGAAAGATGAAGAAATTAAGTAGTAATTAAAAATGAATGTAAATATATAAAGATAAAACTATTAAAAAATAAGGGATGATATGGTAGTAATATAAACTATATATGTAAATCAACAAATGCCCGTCAACGGGTATATAAACAAGTAAATATATATAAGAACACATTATAATGATTTATATAGCCTGATTTCTTTTAGGAAATCTAAAACAAGACTAACATCTATAGTATCAAATAACTCTTTCATAGTATTAACATTGTAGTACCTTTGACGCATAGGATCAAAGTCTACACATTCCAACAAGATGTGTTTGACCGTTAACGGTGCAAAACACGGTATACGTTCTGGTTATTTCTCAGCTTGTAATAGATATGAATGAGTATAACGTGTATGCCCTATTCTGCACCGGGCTAGGACAACTTCTTCTCGACAAATGGGTGTACTAGAAGACCTCTATTCTCCAAGAATCCCAAGAGGCTTGCAAAGAGTTACGAATAAATGTGTTAATACAACTTTTAAAATCAGTATAAGGTAAATTAGATAACGACGAGCAAGAGCAACAATGCTTTTGACTCCGCACCCAGGGTCCCTCAGGGGTTGGAGGATGTGGGGTGGGTGTGGCGGATGGGGTGGGTGAGACAAAATGTCAAATACACTAAAAATTCAATTACACAGTAATGTTCCCATATTTTTACACATAACTTGGTACTTATAGTCATGTATGATAGTTAAACAACACATCAAACGATTCTATTCTTACATACTCAGATGTCTGCCCAGTAGTGGAGGGAGTCTAATATGTTGTGTTGTATTATTGCAATGAAGTAATCACATAATTATCCCAAGGTTTTTTAAAGCCTCTGTTTGTCCGTCTGTCCATATGTCTGTTATTCTGTCCGTCCTGGACGTACGCCCGTTACCATATAACCACTAAAAGGAATTCAACCAAGTTCAATGTATATGATAACGGCGAGCAAAAACAACACTTTTTTGGCTCTGCCCCCAGGGGCCCGCAGGGTGGTAGTGGTAGTGGGTGGGGGTGTGTGTGGGGGGGGGGGGGGTTAAAGGGTTAAAGGTCAAATACACCTAACATTCAATTACACCGTAATGTTACCATATTTTGCACATACATTGGTATATGTACTCATCTATAAAAGACAAACATCACATCAGACGATTGTATTATTACATACTCAGATGTCTACCCAGGGGTGGTGGGTGGTGGGTGGTGTGTGTGTGTGTGTGTGTGTGTGTGTTTGGGGGGGGGGGGGGGGGGTGTGGGCGGTCGGAGTGGGTAATACTTTTTATTTTTCTCAAATTAAATGTTATGATGGTTGCATTACACCGTATATATTTTTCTTCAGCGTTACCTGTGGGAAAAGTTCAAATACACAAATACTCTACATTTAATCTATTTAATTTACACAAAGCGCCATACATACATAATAGCATACATAGCACTATTTGTATTCTGAATATCAAAGAAAAATCAACAGAAACTGTGGTACCCCTAGATTTGGACACGGGGCAAAGGTGTGAACCTATATTTGTTTACCATATTGACCTGTGTGGAGATCGCGTGGGGATTTGCGCGCTGTAGGACCATATTTTTCCCAGAATAAGATCCTACATATGTGTTTGTCCAAAAAGGGGGTTAACAAGAAAATCACATGTTTCACAGATTCAGTTCGTGCCTTTTATTGTTGCGACGTTTTTATGGCATCATCATCATCATCATCAACATCATCATCATCATCATCTTGAGGGGTTTAGGAGCGGACACGAAATATTAGCCAAATCCTGGGCTAGGATATTTGACCTTCAACCGTGACCGTGACCTTGAGCCGACGCGCCTGGAACATGGGTTCTGCACGTTTTCTCGATAATAATAATTGTCTATATTTATAGAGGATAACATGTTTTGCCTACGACCATTCTTACACATGGTGCTCTTGAGTACGAAATGAGACCCGTATTCATTGATTATGGATTTTGGCTCCTACAACAGGGAGTTTGGTCTCTGTTATAGTGATAATTATATATATGTATTTTGGGCGTTCTGCGTTAAACAATTGTTTTGCCTCTTCGGAATATAAAATGGTACC
>JAWPHD010023598.1:0-21692 GCA_037043455.1 Cyrtodaria siliqua | reverse complement strand
CTTATTCAATTAAGTTTGGAGTTGTTCTTGCTATATCCTGCAGTATCGATTCTTTGTCTTATGTATAGAGGTAGGGTTATTCACTCACATACTCTCTCTTCATAACTAATAATAAATGTCAGCGTACAGTTTTACTTTTATCCAACCAGCAATGTTCTATTATTAGTACTTTTGTTGCTTCCCTTGATCAAAATATCTCCATTTATTTAATTTAATTTGTTTAGCCTTAGTCATTGTTTTTACTAGCTTTGGAGTTGCTTTATACTTTATCCTGCAGTATCGATTTTAGGTTTAAGGTTTTGTGTTATCTTTTTCACATTTTTACTCTCTCTTCAGAACTAAATGTCAGGGTACAGTTCTACCCTCATCCAACCAGATATGTTCTTTTATTAGTATCAAATTTGGCTCCAGAGTGTCTATTCAAAGTAAACAGTTTCTGCAACACTGCCAAACGATAAGTTGTTTTTTAAAGAGTTTTATTTAAACTGCCATGTATTTAAGTGTTTTTTGTTTCGTATTTGTTATTTTCGTGTTTGTGTACTCCTGATGAAGGCGTTAGCCGAAAGCGCTTGAGTTTTTATAAACTGTAGCACTGTATAAATGTTTTTTTCCCCATCTGTATATATATATATATATATATGGGGAGAAATATTTGTGAACTACCAAGGACAGACAACCTTCGGACGAACTACGGCAGGGCGCCTAGCTATGACGAGATACACAGAAATCAAGCGTATATATTCACTCCTTAAAAAAGGTAGCTGCAACACACGTTGATAAACTGTATCTCTACATTATAACACACTCATCTGAAGGCACCATTAACATATAGACGCATACATACATACAATTATAGCTCATATGAGTGGGCCACATTTAAGCGTTCAACCACACACAGCTATATTGAGACAGTGACAATGAAAGGTGCCGGATCTGGGGATACTGTGAATTCAGGTATATATAATAAAGAGAGAGAATTTGAACTCACTACGGCAACTTTCGAAATTGGGATCTCGTAAGAGATTCATGTTCACAACGCAAAATTATATATGGGGAGAAATATTTGTGAACTACCAAGGACAGACAACCTTCAGACAAACTACGGCAGGGCGCCTATATATATATATATATATATATATATATATATATATATAAAGACGGGTAAATTCGGGTAATTTCACCAGTATATATAATTTATAACGAGTTTCATCAATCGTATATGGAATGGGGACGAGTGATCCTTTTTCTCGCATATTATTACGACTCTTGTTTTAATGAAAACTGGTATATTCTTCATACAATCGTTATTATATTGTTAAAAAGTTTATCAAAAGAGGTTATGACCCTATCATTTTGCAACGTACAGCATGTTTAGTGGTTGACCCATTTACAGTTCGCCACTGTACTTTCCTTTTCGATTGTGCGATGACAGGACAGATTGTGGACCCTACAATGACGTTTACCTAAATTCTCAAAAGACGGTAGCGTATGTTGCTGTCGTAAATATTGTATTGTCGAACCCTTAACGGCGGGTTCTCTTGTTGCTCTGGCTTCTACCAAGTCATTGAATACTTGCTGTGTAGCTTTCTAGGCTTTTATATTCATATATACATGATCATTTATGTGTTATACTACCTAGTAATGCTGCATTGTTTGTTAGAGAATATAACCTGGTGGGGATATCTTAATTTACACTGACCCCTTTTATTGGGATGCCAATAGGGTAAGAGTGCGGTTTGTTGCTTCCTAGAACCTGGTTCAACCCCCAGTGGCCCTTTTTGCCACTGAACGTTCCCCACATGGCGGTAGCCCTATTGTCAACCCCCTTAATGTTTGTGATGTCGTGTCCTACCTTTTAGTCATCTTTAAAATTGTTGTTTGTTTCTGTGCGTACTTTTGGTTGACTGTGGTCATTGAATGCTGCTTTTCCTGTTCCACTTTTAAATCTACTTTAATTGTTAACACTTTTGCTCCTTTATCTTTAATAACATTTTCTACAAACTTGGTGAAAATATTTAAAAAATAAATGTTGAACTCGTTCAACAACTTTTAAGGATGTATTCGACGAAAAACAATGTAGCTATGACCTTGATGTATTGAATACATGCTATATTTAGCCTTGTGATCACCCTAACGTCTTATGGTCTTGGGTGATGTTAAAACCGAAACATGTGTTACAGAGCTGTTGCCACTGTTGTTATTGCTGCTGCTGTTGTTTTTGCTGTTGTTCAGTTCAGCAACTTAGGCCGGTCCAGCCGTCATTGTTTTGGACAAACATTGAGATAAGTGTAAAGGAAATTTAACAAATATATTCTCGTTTGTCTAATGCTATTCTACAGATGGTAATTGGTTATTTCGCGTATATACTGTTATAAGAGCCGTGTTAGCAAGAAGAGCGTTCACATGCCCTTTGGGCTCCTTGTAACGACAGTAAACTAATTCCTTCCGAATTACAGGAAAGCTACAGAAGCAAGTTGACCAGACGTCGGTAATTTACAGACGAACGACCGGGCTGACAAACACCATGACACTTCTTCCAAATGAGAATGAAACACTTCCAGGTACGCTATGTATCACTCACATCCAAAATTCTAACGGTGTGTAATGGCAAATCTAGTTTTTCAAAACTCTCAATAACATAGCATGTTTGACTGTGTCGTTACAAGTGTGATTATTTATAAAAAATGTAATGTTAAAATTCAAGTAGAGAGATTTAATAAACCTTATTTACTCAAAGTTTTCTCTCCCTCATAGATCACTTTACATTTCTTATTTCATTGTATGTTAGTTATGTCAAGCCTCGTGTCTTTTCAAATCTGTATTGTAGTCGCATGCATGTTGTGATGATTTGTATGCATGATTTGAAAGAATAAAACTGTTGTATTTGCATTTGTCACAAGTTTATGTCGAAAGTTAACGAAGCAGAAGTTGTTTAGATTAGCAGTGTATGATGTTTAAATTTGAAACTACAAGTCACTGTCACTTTCCCGGGTGAAAAACATGACCTGACGATAGGAAATCATCTGGATGTAAATTGTATCTGAAAACAAGGCCGAAGAAGCAGTAATTACGCATTAAGAATTTAGCGTGAACGCTGCTATTTCTTGAAGTCCAACCGCAACGAGCCGCAAAGAACAAACATGAACAAACATGAACAAAAACAAACAAAACACGCGGAAATAACACATATTTGTCAAGTATGTAGTGTTGGCAATAAGATAATTATAGTAATTTTACTGGAAGCGATTGGTGCACATAATGATCTTTCATTTGACATATAATAACACATACTGAAACGTTTTAATACACAGACTTCGTTCTGATTATATTTCCCGAAACCGTGGCCGGATGTCAACAAAACGTTGCAAAGGTGATCAGTACCAGGCCTAGTGATGCATATCATCACCGTGTTACGGCTGAATGATTTTTGGCGGAGTTATGGCCCTTTAAATGTTTTAATAAATAAGAATTGTTTGGACTAGTTCTACTGAATCCTTGTCCAGATTTCAACGAAAACTTCCAAAGATGATCAGTACCAAGCCTAGTTAGGCATGTCATCGCCGTATTTTATCTGAACGGTTGTTGGCGGAGTTATGATCCTTCAAAGGTATTGATACACAAATTGTGTACAGACTAGTTCTACTGAACCTCTGGCAGTATTACAATGACACGTTGCAGGAATGATCAGTATCAGGCCTAGTTGTGCATAGCTTCGCCGTGTTCCGATTGCATGCTTTTTTGCGGAGTTATAGATCTTAAAGATTTTGATCCACAAACTTTATCCAGACTAGTCTTTCCTGACCGAATTTCAGCGAATTTTGACGGGGAATATGAGTACCCAGCCTAGTTGAAAATATCATCGCCGTGTTCCGGTTGAATGAGTTTGGCAGAGTTATGGCCTTTTAAAGGTTTTAATACACTAATTTCAATACAGGCAAGTTCTTCTGAACGCCTGGCCGGATTTCAACGAAACTTGTCAGGGATGATCAGTAGCAAGCCTAGTTGTGAATATCATTGCTGTGTTCGGTTGAATGATTTTGGCACCTAAGGAGTTAATGTGGGCCCTTATACACAAACGTTATCCGGACTACTTTTCTGGAATCCCTGGCTGGAATTCAATGAATGCAGTAATGATCAGTACCAAGCCTAGTTAGTACCAATCCTAGTTGCACATGTTTGTGTTGTGTTCTCTATCACAGACTCCCCCCAGTCGGTGGTGGGGTGACAAGAATCAACCGACTGCTCGTTACTTAGCAGAGCGGTAGGACCACTCCCCCACCGAAAAGTAACCCACCTGTTGACCGTGACGTGGATATCTGGTAGTTATATCCGCGTTACAACACACCACTTTGGTCCGGACTTCAACTAGACGCGCGGTCAGATTAGCTCGATCTGATCAATCGATTTGTCACGCCAGCTGCACGGGATCCTATCTTCTTGTTTAGTTTGGATTTGTTAATTCCTCTCGTTTAATATCGTACTCCCCTTTTATTTTGTCATCTTTATACATAATGTAGAAAGGATCCTTTATCGCTGTGGCGCTAGGGCTAATCATGTATTACTGAACGCTATATGGCTATACTCGTACCACGTTTAGGCGGAACATAAGTGCGGCTCTTTGGTGGTATGGTGTGCGGGGGGTGGGAGGGGGGTGTCTGATGCGTTAGTTTTATATGAGTATACTCTTCACGCATTCTTGGCATTTGTCTGTCGGATATCCACAGCAAATTTCCCCTTGTTTTTACTCCGAGGTGGGTGAGAAGCGTGGAGAATGAATATTTTTTCCCCATTATATGGCACCAAAACACGCACACAAAACTACTCCTACTCCTAAACGATTTAGAGAAGGGTATGAATCAGAATCTGATGAGGATATTTTTCAATTAAATTACCTCGTTTTCTCAATATTATCTCTCTAGAGGGTGACAAAGCTATCACTAGACTTTCTCCTTTTGCCATCTCCAAGCCTTTACTTGGCATCGCCGGTGAGCCAAGGAGTATTAAAAAACTCAATAATGGAAAACTTCATGTTGAGTGTGCCAAAAAATGCACACTCTGACAATCTACTTCAAATTCAAACTTTCGTAAACATCCGTGTTGAGGTTATTCCTCACATTTCTCACAATTTTTCAAAAGGTGTAGTACGCTCCAGGGAACTGGAGTACTGCACTCTTGAAGAAATGACTCACAATCTTAAGTATCAAGGTGTGACTGAGGTAACGCGCATCAGTACGAGGCGGGATGGCAAACCCACTCCCACCAATACTTATGTGCTTACCTTCAGCATACCAAATTTGCCGAAGACCATCAAGACTGGATAAAGCATTCTACCAGTTGACCCCTTTATTCCAAACCCTCTTCGATGTTTTAACTGTCAACTCTTTGGTAACCATAGAGAACGATGCAAGCGAGCTGCTCCTGTATGTGCCCTTTGCGGTCAGGAGGGTCATAGCAACTTCGCAAATTGCAAAAATCCCGACTCTTGCGTTAACTGCAAGGGGACCCACGGGGCTTTCCGGAAGCTAGAAAACTTGTTGAGAACAGAACATAACATTCAGAACATGAGTAATCACTATTAATCGAGTGGAGAAGATTTTTTCGAATCCGACTTTGTACAGATATGAATACTGATGCTCCGAATTAATAAATTACGGAATACATACCACAATAAAACCAAATATGTAAACAATAAAAATATTAGACTTAATTTTCCAAAAAGGATAACTCATACGGTCCATAATTCTATCCGGTGCAAGCGTCGGAATTTAATAATTACAATTTGATCCCTTCGAACTCAAGAAGACGCTCCGCCAGTGTTGTCAACAGGTCAGTGCATACAATGTTTATAAATGCACTTACACCATGTACACTCAACCCAACTGTTCAATTTCCAAAGCCCCTTGTCCATCAGCGCTTTCAGCACTTTGGTTTTTTACTTCATTGATCAGCTGCCGAAGGCAGCTGACTCTTATATGGCTTTTATATCTGTCTATGGTTAACAGACTGTGACTCATGTAAGAGGTAATAGGCATGCTTTACAACTTGAATTCCTAGAAAACTCGTCTGAAAAACGTTAATGGTATAAACACATATTTTGTAACGTTAACACGTTACCATTTCACTTGCTGAAATGACGTTTTTGTAAACCAGTCTACTGAAATATATCATGTAATCATTACTATTATATCCATATTAGCGACGGAACATTCACAAGCCTCAATAGCGCAGTTGGTCGAGGCGCCCTGTTACTGCCCAAGAAGGTAGGGTTGAAGCCTGCTGATTTCCCTTTTTTTTTAAAATTTTCATTGGTTTCATTATTGCTGATGATAAGGTAACAACAGTTCCTTTACATTTTCCACTTTGGTAAAGCAATCTTATAATTACACACAGGAAGAGTGAACAGTTTATATGTGTTGTAATGCACACTCTAACGCACGCGTATCCGTTACATGTAAACAATTGTATTTCTGTACTGATGTTACAAGGTAATTGTTATCAATATGTAAGGCATGTCAAGGTATTTGAACAGAAAAAAGCGAGGTCGCCCACATTGATTTAAAATGCTTGGTAGGAAGAACTGATGGTAAAAATCGGGAGGAATGTAAGAAAAAACAGTCGTGGCATGTTTATGTCTCCGTGACAACATTTATTGTTTTTAATATTGTTTTAACACTCGTGATTTGATATATTATTATATTAACTTTTTGTCTCTCTGCAGCTATTTTACGCTTGCGTAAACCTTGTTTGTTAGTCATAGTATATTAACCTTAATTACGTCTCTGTGTGCTATGTATACATAATTTATATAGCACTATAATGACGCTGTGCACGGTGTTGGTAAAAACAGCGTTAACGCGACATTGTGAATATTGTATGCGTTATTTTCTTTTTAAAAAAAATATTTAAGTATATCTTTTAAAAAATATAAGTTGCAGATATGAGTTTTTCCAATGCTAAGTAAGGAAGTGGCTGTATTGGACAAATATATATGTAAGCATTTCTTTTGAAGACGGGCGAATGCATAATGATAGGTAAAATAAGAATAATCTTAGAAATTATGTTTATTATTTGCTGTAAAAATTGAGCATTTTTAAAAATATCACAAAGATAAATAAGTAACCTTAGTTATCTTTCGAAAACAGACATTTATTTTTTAATTTTCACATCATAACAGGCATTTATGATCTCTTGATGCGTGGTTATAACGACGAAACGTCGAATTATGATGGTGGGACATTTTGATTAACTTTCTTCTTTTTTTAAACAAAATTGTAATTATTGTATGTTCGTTTTTTTTTTTATAATTTTCGAACTATAATCATTTTTTATGTACTTTAATTTTATTTACTGTAATGCAAATGTTATCACCTACTGAAATTAAAACAAAATCTCAACATCTCTGCAATGCAAAATTATGAATTGCTTAAGCCGGTGCTAGGAGGCGCGAGAGGTGTTGCATTCGACATTACCTCTCACAATCAGACTCAATAAAACAGAGTCTGAAACTTTTATCTCTTGTTTGTGTTTGTTGCTTCCAAGGGATTCCCTTTTTAGTGTGTATTGACATTCACACTAGCGTTTGTTTAGTGTTGTGTGGCGGTCGTGAAAAGTTGCCCCGACTATAAATCAGTAGTATTATTACTTACAGGTCATTTTGGATCATCAAACCCAATGTAAGTGGTTTTAAAGTAGAATATCACTTAAATCTGTGCTAGGAGGCGTGAAAGGTTTTGCACTCTCATTACCTCTCATGAACAGACAATAAAACAGAGTCTGCTACTTTTTTCTCTTGTTTGTGTTTGTTGCTTTCAAGGGATCCCATTTTGAGTAGTTATTCTGTAACGATGGACATGACGTGTTTTTTTGACGTTTTCTGTGGCAAAACGTGTGGTAAATAACTTAAATAAGATAAAGCAACCACTTAAATATATTCAGTTTAGCGCCGTTTCCTATTCAATTCTCATCTTCACTTGCACTTGTTTAATACCGAGATACCACTGGCAGATTGAGCCGCAAGTATTAATAAAAAACATACTGTCTATATATAAACACATGGTAATGAAGATAGTGGACACCAATCTCGTTTCAAACCTGTATCGTTGACAATAGTAGTATCTGTGGTAAGACAAACGAGTGTTTCCGCAAACACGCCCTGCATATTTTTACCCAATGTCATTACTTTTCTATTCCCTCCTCTCTCCAAACCTCCAACAAAGGAGAATATAGTTTAATAGAATACATCGGTAATTTTAATAGTATACATTATTTTATGTAATAGCCTACTCGAATACAAACGACAATGATATTGCTACTGTGAAAACGTACCCATATCTACAAAATATGTACTCTTGAATGTTCAACGATAGGGACGCCGTTGACTGTTGGTAGAGCGCTTATCTAGTAAGGTTGTGAGTTCGAAACGCTTCGCTTATTAAAGTGGACGACGTTAACCGTGTTGTCCCGTATACTGAAATGTATTGTTCGGTCAGGTAAAAGAAACCCAGACTACTTTATCAATAGAACAAGTAAGTTTATTTAATTATTTCTAAAGATTGCAATCTCCTGCTATGATAGGTATCAGCGGGTTACTAAGCAAAACAACTTAGTAAAATGTTTAAAGGTCAGAGTTGAGTATAAAACCCCCAAAATGGCCTCAGAGAAAATTTTCTGATAATTTTATGCATTATTCTGCTCAGAGAGGTTTAATCACAAATTTCTAAATAATAAAGCATTTTTAAACCATAATATTTGGCATGTAAATACATTAAACAATACTCTATACAGATATATCAAAAACATTATATAATGTATTTATTTTCCATACTTTCTAGAACAAAACTTTTATTCCTAACTGAATTTTTTTGAATTAGGTGCATCTATTAATAGCAGTGATAAAAGACCAGTGATTGGTCAGAGTGCTGAAACCTATAGCTTGCAGCAGACGAAATACTAACTGGCTACGGTGTATACATAATGCTGGTAGTCTCTACCTACTGCTGGGATTTAAGATGCGGTCTGCTCAAATATCAATACCTTTGTAATAATAACACGTGCTTAGCGTGCTGTGTAGAATACCCTTTAAAAACACAAACGAAAAAACAACCACAATGGTATCACGATTTAAGATTATACACCATTTATATTATTATTTAACGACTTTAATTTCGTGGACATTTTACGTAAGGCATATATCATTTTAATTTTATTTAAAATACAAACTATATTTAGTACCATGAGTACGCAGGTACATTAAAATAAATACATACACGGCAATAAATGGCGACAGTTGAAGTATGTTTTGTGACACGTAATTGTTTTATTAATCAAATACATCCCATAAAGCCAACTATTGATCGGGAATGTAAGGAGGTGTCTTTTAAGTTGTTTTTTTAGGAGAAAAAGACATAACTCAAACAATGCATGAACGGTTATCATTATTTTTTTTGTAGCCATTTGTTTTATTACATTTCTATGTGTGAAAGATTGGGAATTCTCGGTGAAGAATATTCATAATCGCTAAATATTTAATAATTAACCCTGAACACAAAAGATAACTGTAACTTCGAGTCATGACGTTAATAAAGTGTTGCTGACATTGACGTTATCTGCCGATAACGTTCAATAAAGTAAAACATTTCGGTTAAAAGGATAATAAAATAAATAGATAATTTGCCTGCTGCGTTCGATTATAGGTAAATCCTTCACTCGGTGGTAGGCGTGTTTTGCTTTTCACTCATTCGCATCCGCTAGTTCGTGAAAAGAACAACACGTCTACATCGTGTGAAGGGTGAATAAAATATGCCAAAAATAAGCATGTTAACTAACCTTCCGTTTCCTAGAGGGTTTTCCCATATTCGACCCATCAGATAAATAATCTCTATTTATATTCGACTGATGCGAAAAATGACTGAATCAAACTAAATAATCAGACAGACACAGACAGACAGACAGACAGACAGATATTTTTTATTGATTTAAACTTTACAAGTTTATCATCATATACAATATGCAAACATTTATACGTGACAGAATAAACAAAACAAACAAACAACAAAAACATAATTTTGCACACTAGTTTCAAATAAATTGTATTATTGGATAATTTGAAATATTAAATAATTGAATAAAAATCAGAGTGGGCAACTTTCCGGATAGTGAACGCGTTTTATACTTCGCAACTTGTTGCCTTGAACGTAATTAACCACGTTATGCGTCAGTATTTGATTGGAATAATAAACCATATAGCGTAACCCAGAGAAATAGACAGTTTACCATGTCACATAAAACGGATACCGTGAACTATGCATAAATCTTTGTAAGTAATTAAGTAATTAAAACATTAGGTAAGTAAAAATTATAAGCGAGTAATTTATATAAGGCACGGTTTTACTATTTAATCACTATTTAGAGATATCCATAATTGAATTAAAGATCTCCAAAATTGGAATATAAGATATCTATAAATCGATTTATAGATATCTTAAAATGAATTATGGATATCTATAATTCAATTGAAATACAGATATCTTGTATTCGATTTTAAGATATCAATAATTCAATTTAAGATATCTATAATCAATATATCTTTAAATCGCTTCAAATTATATTCAGCCGTGGTTTGCGATACCGAGTAAATATGTCCAGGGGACCAGTTCGTGGACATTGAATGCCATGAATTATAGATATCATTAATTCAACGGTATTTATGGATATCCATAATTCATTTAAAGATATATATAAGTGGATTTATAGATATCTTAAATTAAATTATAGATATCTATAAATCTAATATAAGCTTTCTGTAAATACTCATCAATTAATGATATCTTAATATCAATTATGGATATCCATAAATCGATTTAGAGATATCTATGAATCGATTTAGATATATCGTTAAATGAATTAAAGATATGCATAATTAGAATATAAGATATCTATAAATAATTAATGATATCTATGAATAATATAAGACAGATATCAAAGATATCTTTAATTCAATTATGGATATCTATAATGTATAAATAGTAAAACGGCGCCCCATAAATTTAGTTAGTAAGTATGAAAATAAATATAAGTAAGTAAAAGAAAGTAAACGTAAGTAAGTATTAAAAGTAAGCAAGTAAGTAAGTAAAAAAAAGTAAGTAAAAAATGTAAGTAAGTCAAATTAAGTAAGTTAGTAAAGTAAGTAAGTATGAAAATAAGTATAAGTAAGTAAAAGTAAGTAAACGTAAGTAAGTCAGTCACTCAGCAAGTAAGTTAGTAAGTATGTAATTAAAGTAAGCAAGTATGATGTAAGTTAGCAAACAAGTAAGCAAGTCAGTTTGTAAAGTAGATAAGTAAGTAAAAGTAAATAAGTAAATAAGTAAGTAAATATGTAAAAAAGTATATTTCGAACATGTTTTTCAGTCACATTAACGAGTTCAGATGTACACAATAACATGAAAACTTCGGTAAATTGTGTTTTATGTGCATATGTCTAGTACAATGCCGTGAGCGTTGGCAGACAATCTCACGCCAACATGTTTTCAAAAAACTATGTAGTAAGTATTACTACTGCGGGTAGTATGTATCTATTAACACATACCTACGCCTTGTTTTGTCATAATCCGTCCAGTGTTGAGAAAGTCACGGAGAATAATAATACGCGAAAAGAGGCCACAGTTGGTGTACCTTACCATACACGATAACCAAAACGTCAAGTGGGTTCCCTACCCTGAATATTTAATGATGATTATGTCGATTTCAGGTATAAACTGTAAAATATCTTAAATTAATGGTAAACGTGTGAACAATCTGGTAAAGGTAACCCAACAATACCTAGTAGAAAACATGCATTTATTTTATGTGTTTAGAAAGAATGTCTTTATTCAAAAATATTGTTCTTACATTGTATCGCGATTCTTTAAAGGGAATGAAGCGACATATCAAAATGACAAAAGGAGGTAAAAAGGATAAAGGCTCCAAGAAAAATGAAGCTGAAGGTATGAACACTCAAAACTGTACCCCACCCATGTCTGAAAAAGCGGAAAATTCCGATGTAAACAGCCCAAGCTCGTCCAGTCAATCCATCGGCCAGACCATTGGACAGTCAATGAACATTGTATATGATCAACAATTACCTCAGCAATATGGCCAACCGTTTCCTCAGTTTTCTCCAAATGTGTTGCAAAATATACCAAATACGCCAGCATATAGTCAACACCATAATAATACTTACCGTGTACAAACCCAGGTAACACCACCCAGTTTGCTGCAAAACGTTGGCCATATACCGCAATACGCTAGCCAGTCATCCCAGCCCGTAGACACTAACGGTATTCCACCATGGGCTGATCATATGTTTCAAACTTTTGGGAATCAGTTGCAAGCAATCACTGGTCAACTGGAAAATCAAAACAAACGGTGGCATACAATCGAGGGGCAACTTGAAAATCAAAATAAAAGAATGGCGAATATGGAGGCTGAAATGAAAGAAATTAGCAAGTTAAAACAGGAAATGACCAACCAAAACTCTAAAATAAACAAAATTGAAACTGAAATGACGTCACTGAAAAGCAAAGTCGTTGAATATGACCAGACAATACACGGATATAGCGACATTTGCGATGATATGCTGTCAGCAAACGCACAAACAGACACAGCTGTCATAAATCTACTTGAAAAAGTAAACATTCTCGAAAAGAATCAAAATGACATAAAGTGTAAACAATCCGAAATCGAGGATAAATTAATTGACGTACAATGGCGGAGCATGAGAGAAAATCTAATTTTCACAGGGATACCTGAGTCACACTTGGCATCTGGTCAGTACGAGAATTGTGAAGACATAATCAAACAATTTATTCAGTCCGAAATGCACATAACAAAAGACATCGAGTTTGACCGCGTTCACAGACTGGGTAGATATAATCGTGAACATAAATTTCCCCGACCAATAATTGCTAAATTTAACAGTTACAAAGACAAGGAGCACGTGAGACAACAAGCACCAAAAACGTTAATCGGGACACAGTTCAGAATAAAGGAGCACTACCCAATTGAAATTGAAAATAAGAGGAAACATTTGTACCAAGAGGCAAAACTAGCTCGAATGGACAAAAGAAACAATGTAAAACTAGTGCGTGATAAGCTCTTCATGAATAGAAAACAATTTATCCCAGAAATCACTAATCAACAATGCAATGTGCAACAAGTGACCGAAACAAGGCGGTATATAAAACCAGTGTATAAAAACAAAAATGACCAGCAGCAGCATTACCAACAACAACACCAAATAAGCCAGGGTCACCATAGACAAGAACCACAACAACGTCAACAACAACAAGAACAAGGTGAACAACGTTGCATGGAAAGACAGACATTATTGCAACAAGTACAACAAATACAACAACAACAACGACAGCAGCAGCAGCAGCAGCAGCATATGACAGAAATTCAAGGAACGCAAAATCGCACGTTACCAGAACACAACCACTCATGGTCGATATCAAAGGACAAAATCCACCAAACTCCAAGAGGTAACGCAATACCTACCTGGAACATGTTTTCGCCGTTAATAGAAGGCAGCACCGAAACACCAGTTACGTCAACACCCATAAATGGAAAGAAGAAGGCTATTTCACCCGTGAATAACAGTGTTTCACCTAAGAAACAAAAGGAAGATAACAACAATAGTGTTTTCCTTCCAAATAACCAAAACGAAAAAACAACAAGACTTACAGTTAGCGAAGTCGCGATTTCGATGCCAGTACCTTTAAACGGGACACTACCCTTAATAGCTGATTGCGCTACGCTCCTAAATGGACCTATTATACATATGGCACGAGCGCTAGCAGTATAATTGACACTGAAATGTCGGTCATCTCGCCAAATGTAAGTCAGGAGTAGGGGTCCGTGGGAGACGACTATTGTTCATCAAACAAAGGCCATTGTATTACTGTCGTAGCAAAATCGACCGATACAAGTGTTATAAACAGCACGGGACATTATGCTTTTGATAATCCCCATTCAAATAAGAGTGATCTTTCCCCGAGACTAGACACTACTTTTAATTTAAAATTGTTATCGTTAAATGCGTGTGGACTTGTATCGAAAATGAGATGCCCTGATTTTTTAGAATTGATAAAACGATATGACATAATTGGCATACGACAGCATATTTCAGAAATTCAAGGAACACAAAATCGCACGTTACCAGAACACAACCACTCATGGTCGATATCAAACAGATGATATAGATACGATGGAAATTCCTGGTTATGACATATTTTTTAATAATAGAAGCCGTATTTCTAAACGTAGATCGGGTGGAATTGTGTTAATTGTTAAACATGATATACTTCCATTTGTTAAAATTGACCATTCAAAAACTATCAAATTTGTTCTATGGTTTACAATCTCAAAATATATTTATTCAAGTCAAAATAATGAAGATATTAAATGTGGCATTATTTATATATCACCAAATGGCTCGCGATTTGTAAATGATGACCCCTTTATTGAACTCCAAGAGGAAATATTAAGATATTGCACTGACTCTAGTAATATACTTTTATTTGGAGATTTTAACTCAAGAACAGGGAGCCTGTGCGACTTTACAAAAGTTGATAAGCACATTTCAGATTTATATGGTCTTGAGATTATACAAGATGAAAGTGATAACGCCTTTGGCTGTTTTGAAAAATCAATGCTTCCACTTATTAGAAATAATTTAGACAAAACACTGAATTCATTTGGTTACTAACTGTTAGATTTGTGTAAAAATAATAATTTGTTTATTTTAAATGGTAGGTATGGAAATGAAGCTATTGAACCAAAGTTTACCTGTAAAAATAAAAGCACTATTGACTATTTTATATCAACTTCGTGTGTTATAGAGAATGTTTGTGATTTTGAAGTCCTAGATTTTTCCTCATTATACTCTGATGTACACTGTCCCGTCTCTATTTCACTGCACAAAGACACCAGTCGTATAAGAGATAACTGTGTAAACAATGAACAGGTTTTGAAAAAGCCTAAGATATGGGACTCTGACAAACCTGAACAATTTATTGAACATTTTGATATAATATAAGTATCGGAGATTGAGACAAACGTTAATAGAATGATCGACAAGAACGCTATAACAAAACATGATATCAATGAAATTGTAAATAGTATAAGTCAACTTTTTGAAACGTGTTCTGAAAAAGCATTTGGTTATTCAACTTATTTTAAAGAATTTAAACAGAACAATGAATATAAAACCGCTTGGTTTGATCGCCCCTGTAAGATTGCAAGAAACCTGTATCATAAAACGAGAAATCTATATAATAAATACAAAACAGAGTATTATAAAACTTTACTGAAAACAGTTAGTAAACAATATAAAAATACATTATCTCTAAGTTATAGATGCTTCAGGAACGATACAATCGTAGCAATTAGGGGCTTAAAAAGATCTGACCCTAAGCAATTTTGGAAAGTGATAAATTCAAAGGTCAAGAAAACAAACGTCTCAGCGCCGATTGACGACTTATATACATTTTTTAAAGACTCAAACAGAAGAGTGGATCCTCCAGTCACTATGACTCCAATGGAATGAAGAGAAGATCACCTTCTACCTAGCCAAAATCGTAACGCAAGTAACACTAATGCCAAAAATACTGATTTATCTAAACAAACTTACATTGATCCCCAACTTGCATATGACCATAATATAAATTCACCTCAATATCAAGAAATAAATGAAGAGATCAATCAGCCTATAACTGAAGATGAACTAAGGTCAGCTGTGCGAGACCTGCGTAATAGCAAATCCTCGGGACTTGATAACATAGTAAATGAACAGTTAAAAGTCACAATAAATATAATGTTACCTATATATGTAAAACTGTTTAATTGCATCTTTGATAAGGGAATTAATCCAGAAAACTGGACCATTGGCGTTATCAAACCAATTTTTAAAAATAAAGGCGACCCTAATTTGCCAGAAAATTATAGACCTATTACACTTCTAAGCTGCTTTGGGAAATTATTTACGTCCATTTTGAATTCAACAATTAATAAATATGCAGAAAAATATAACATTATTAAATCATCGCAGGCATGATTTAGGAAACATCACTCCACGATAGATAACTTATTTATTATAAACTGTCTTCTAGATATTGTTAAATCAAGTAAGAAAAAAATGTATTGCTGTTTTATTGACTTTAAGCAGGCATTTGACACAGTATGGAGAGAAGGTTTATGGATAAAACTTTTAAATGAAGGAATCAATGGGAAATGTTTTAATCTCATTCGTAACATGTATGCTGAAATAAAATCTAAAGTAATGACCAGTGAAGGTAGCACTGAATTTTTGAATGTAATAATGGAGTTCGTCAAGGCGAAAAATTATCCCCTTTTCTATTTTCCATATTTGTAAACGATCTTGAGGCATACCTGAGCGCTAAAGTAAATGGGATTAGTTGTAAGGCCAGAAACGATGATTTATATATATATTTGCAACTGTTTGTACTTCTTTATGCTGATGATACTGTGCTGTTTAGTGATGATGAAAAGGATTTACAAAAGCCCTAAATGCCTTTGACACATATTGTACTAAATGGAACTTAACGGTTAATATTTTGAAAACTAAAGTAGTTATTTTCAGTCAAGGAAAACCTAAAAAGAATGTCAAGTTTATATTTCGGAATAAAGAAATAGAAATTGTCAAGGAATATAAATATCTAGGATTATTTTTGGCCTGGAGTGGGGCATATACAGTTGCAAAAAAACATATTGCAGAACAAGGAAATAAAGCTCTATTTGCATTTCTAAAGCGAATAAGATTTCTAAATTTGCCTGTTGACATACAAATAGAGCTATTTGATAAAATGGTAAAACCAGTCTTACTATATGGATCCGAATTATGGGGTTTTGGTAATATTGATATTATTAAACGAGTACAACTTAAATTCTATAAATATGCATTCAGTTTAAAAAGTTCAACACCCTCCTCAATGATATGGAGAACTAGGTGTAATGCCTCTACATGTTGAGATCCAAACTCGAACTGTTTCTTTCTGGACAAAATTAATTGAAAATAATGAAAATGAAAAACTGTCCACTTTGTTATACTCGGTCATGTTTTTACTTTATGATACTAAACAAATACAGTCCACGTGGATTGATAATGTTAAACACTTAATTTGCTCGTCAGGTTATTCAGGTGTCTGGAACTCGCAAACATTTATAAATGCTAAATGGCTGGTTAAGTCATTAAATCAAAAATTCAAAGACGTTTTTATACAAAAATGACTATCAACCTTTAATTTATCATCATCTAGCAGTATCTATAGATCTTTAAAAATTGTTTTCAAAAAAGCAATTACTTATCTATTCTTCCTACATATTTTTCCAGGCAAGTTTTGAAATTTCGCACAAGAAATCATAGACTACCTATCGAAACAGGTTGATGGCATAGTAAACACCTCAACGAAAGACTCTGTATGCTTTGTGATTCTCAAGAAGTAGGAGATGAATACCATTATCTGCTTGTTTGTAAACACTTTAAAGAAGAAAGAAAAACACATTTACATTCATACTATTTTAAACGGCCAAATATAATTAAATTCGAGGAAGTGATGAATACAAATAATGAACAAAAACTTAAGAAGTTAAGTGTGTTTATAGATATTGCCTTGAAAAGTGTAAAAACCTAGATATAATACGACGGTGTTGAAGTTACAAATTATGCCAAGAGTAACCACAGTATTATACGTTTGTCGCTAAAGTACAAATACTTGGTAATTGGTAGCTATTGATGTAAACTTCTATAATTATGTATATGCTAAATGATTGAATTATTATGTTACACTATAGCTCTTTTCTCGTTGACTGATATGTAAACTAACATATTATTATTTTAACAAAAACAACAATGTAGAAGATATACTTACCAACAAAGTAATCCAACTAATAAGTATCGAGTTATCCATATGTGTCAATGATCGTTATTTCAATTTAAATGAAATATGTTAAATTGCCCATTCCAGTTTCATTTATCCAAAGATGTTCTGAATCACCCACTTAATCCGGTTATGAATATTTCAACTTTGTGATGACCTATCAAATAGACATTGTCAGTGTGTGCAAGTAATTGAAAAGGTCACTCCATGCTGCATGCTTTTTTAATGATATTTATGTATACTCAACACATGACTATGGATAATTGAAACTGGCATACACGAGGCAAAAGGGAATGCTCCAAATGAATATTGTAAAGATGTATGATTTATTTATAGTTAACGATTTGATGTAATTCAAATGAATATTGTAGGAGTTATTTGTATGTGTTCGCATGGTCAGAAAATATTGTTAACGATGCTATAGAAAATATCATATCCTTGTTGTTCGACGTCTATTTACAACAAAATCTATAAATCATAATGTAAAAATAACGCACGATAAATGTACCTATTTCAAGGGATAAACTTAATCTGAAAGTTGTTCTCCCACTTTTTAGGCACTTTATAACGGTGCTCAAATTTAGATAATATACAACTGTTAACTTATTTGGTAGTAATATATATATATATTTTTTTTTTATATATTTACCTGTTTGTTTTTTGTCATAAATATGAAAGAACTTGTGTAACTTTATATTATCACAAACTATCATGAATTAACTCTTTATCTGTTCTGTCGCTTACTCGCCATAATGATTGTTAAATATGATGTATTTCTATATATCCATTGCTGTTTACATATGTAAATCTTGGAATAAACATTTTGAATTGAATTGAATTGACACAGCCAGACACCTTTATCATTGAGAGTTCTGAAAAACTTGAATAAGGGTGAAAGAATTATCGGATGATAAACAAAGATGATATGATCATTTGAAGTTTCTGTTGAAACGGATATGGAAGCGGCCATTTTGAGATTTATGACATCACGGTTCTAAATTACCATATATGGAATATTTATAAAAATGAATATGTACTGATATATTGGGAAAAATTTACAGCAGCTGTATAAAAAATATGTAATACTTAATGGCAATAATGCTTTACATGACCAGTAAAAAATGCAGTCATTTGCAGTGATTTTCTTCGTTTTAAATGATATTTATCAATATTCCATATGGTAATATGGAACTATGATGTCATAGTTCTGAAAATGGCGGCTCCCATATTCGTTTTAGAACAACCTTTAAATGGTCATATATTTTTTGTTTATCATCCGATTTTGATAATTCTTTCACCTTTTCAAAAAAAATCAGAACTCGCAATAACATAGCTTGTTTGGCTGTGTCGCTACATTCCCTTTAAGGCAAGAGAAATTGCAGAAGGGGCTAAGTGACCTCTTTGTGTGTGTTCTATTAGTTTCCTTTGACACATCGTTTAAAGATGAAAATTGTCCTAAATCAACAAATCCACTGTTGATATATTTTTAATTATTAAATATCATTATAAATACGATGTTTACTATGTTATTGATGTATGCTTAGTGAAAATATAATTTTAAACATAAAAATCGAAAGGCGAAGAGGCATTGCTAAAAAATCTAAAAAAATCAAAGTGGGAAAACTCTTCCTCGTATAACCGGAAGTGACGTCATTGGGAACAAAAAAGCCATTAGTACATAGGGAAAGCACGCACAAATAGTAAAGTGTGTATGAAAATGTCGGAATTTTATCGAAATTCTGACAGTAAGTCACCGGCAACACCGCATATCTTGGTACATATACACTACTCAACTTTTATAATCTGTAACCCAGGTTTTTTTTGAAAATAACACAAATACTAAAAGCTGGATATCAAAAAATATTGGTATGTGTTTTGGTGATTTCCAGTTTATAGTATTGGTGTTATTTTCAAAATCCTGGGCGACCGATTATAAAAGTTGAGTAGTGTACACTAAGCGCGAAATGCAGCATTCTCCGAATGCATGGACATGGTCTAATACTTGTACATTAATACGAGCGTCAGATAATAAGAACATTATTTTTGCCGAAAAGAAGACATTGAAAAAATATATTTAGAACATATTTATTTTTCACATAATTGATGAAAACAAACAATACAAATAAAAACAACATACTAAATGACACATCATCTAATTTCTATATTACTAGGGAGTATATATATGCCATAAGACCCCGCCACCTGGTGACCAAAACACTCGAGGAGTGGCACGTATTAGATTTGGCATTTGCAGTATGACACGCTCTCCACGTGCCCCCCCCCCCCCCCCCCAACTAACAATATACCACACACCGACTAATCAACTATTGCGTTGCCCTATTGAAGTATAGCCTAATGTGGGTACATACGTCGGTATATGACAAAAGCACGCACCATTTAGGGTAACATAGTTTTATGACACATTTCCAGTTTATTGCAATACCGCCGCGGCGAGCCGTGTACTGCACAAGACGGATATATGATACGGATATATGATGCGTGGGAAACTAGTTTATCGCGCACAAAGAGATAAACATACTTAATATAGTCAAATGTATTATGAGCACGATATTATGTATTATGCACATGTGGCGATCGAAACAACAGACCCAACAGATCAAATTTACCATAATATAAAAAGTATATATTGTAAGACACTTATTGCATGAGCTAAGAGCCGTTATTGTTTTGCCATAAAACATTACTGAACTAATATTATAGTTAGTAACATTATCAATTTTCTGCCTTGTATTTTGTCATTTTTAAAATCCAGACACCGATATATGTAGACGGACGGCGATATATAAATAGATATATATCTATAACACTATTGGCGGAAGAGGGTATATAGTTAACAAATAAATAAGCCTACAAAATATATATTGAAACAAAGACACATTTTGTGTTTCCTTCACCGGATTTATTTAAATTTATATGCTGAACCTGTTATAGCAATCTTTTGAAAAAAGCGACTTCATTATATTAGCTCTTGACTGATTTACGTAAGGACGCATGCTTCTAATTCAACAGCTAAACAATCACGTTGTATATAAAGTCTAAGACTATATACATTTCTACAATTAAGCATCCGTATACCTGATAAAGTGCTAAGAAAACTTGTATGTTTACCTCATTTATTAATTTACTCCTCAACGCCGGTTGAGTCGGCGAATAAAACTTGCTCGGAGACGGCTGGGTTAGGCACTTCTCATTTTTTGTAATATTGTTGGTACTGCTGTTTGTTTAATGTGTATGGCCGTTTGTTCTCTAAATTCACGAAAAAGAAACAAAAGGATGGACTTCCCACGAATCCAACTCAAAATGTTACTACAAACTCGCGCGTCTTTCGAAGGTTCCCATTTTTTGAGGAGACGGGCGATTTTCGTCGGCAACGGTCCACCCGCACTTCAAATCATTAACCTGATTTAGAACACGAAAGAAACTGATATTATTATACTGTCCTTTGGTATGTACACGTTTGCACCCAGCAACAGTACACGGCATTTTAACACGTACCATAAAACGTAATCCTACATAGACAAAGCAGACTTAATTCGGAGCCGCTAATCGCTTTGTACCAATGACGTCACAGGTCTCGTGACACTTACTTGTCGTCAAAAAGGGCGAAACTCGGCGCGTGTGCGCTATGATGTATAATTGGCTACTGTGACAAAACGGGACAACCAATAAGTGTAATATCTGAACAGATTGTATATTATATACATATATTTCAGAATGTATGCTCAAAAGACACGCTAT
>JAWPHD010023597.1:0-21692 GCA_037043455.1 Cyrtodaria siliqua | reverse complement strand
CACATATATATTCCGTTCTTACGCATATATATTCAGTCCTTACACCTATATATTCAGTTGTTAAACATATATATATTTAGTTCTTACACATATATATTCCGTTCTTACGCATATATATTCCGTTCTTACACATATATATTCAGTTTTTATCCATATATAATCCGTTCTTACGCATATATATTCCGTTCTTACGCATATATATTCCGTTCTTACGCATATTTATTCCGTTCTTACGCATATATTCCGTTCTTACGCATATATTCAGTTCTTACGCATATAAATTCCGTTCTTACGCATATATATTCCGTTCTTACATATATATTTAGTTTTGCACATATATATTCAGTTCTTACGCATATAAATTCAGTTCTTTCGCATATATATTCCGTTCTTACGCATATATATTCAGTTCTTAGGCATATATATTCCGTTCTTACGCAAATATATTCAGTTCTTACACATATATTTTCAGTTCTTACACATATATATTCAGTTCTTACACATATATATTCAGTTCTTACACATATATATTCCGTTCTTACACATATATATTCAGTTCTTACACATATATATTCCGTTCTTACGCATATATATTCAGTTCTTACACATATATATTCAGTTCTTACGCATATATTCCGTCCTTACGCATATATATTCCGTTCTTACGCATATATATTCCGTTCTTACACATATATATTCAGTTCTTACGCATATATATTTTGTTCTTACGCATATATATTCAGTTCTTACACATATATATTCAGTTCTTACACATATATATTCAGTTCTTACGCATATATA
Organism: Cyrtodaria siliqua; assembly: GCA_037043455.1. Lineage (NCBI taxonomy): Eukaryota > Metazoa > Mollusca > Bivalvia > Adapedonta > Hiatellidae > Cyrtodaria > Cyrtodaria siliqua. The sequence goes on along the minus strand of JAWPHD010023597.1, from coordinate 20,891 downwards.
TTCAGTTCTTACACATATATATTTCGTTCTTACAAATATATATTCAGTTATTACACATATATATTCAGTTCTTACACATATATATTCCGTTCTTACACATATATATTCAGTTCTTACACATATATATTCCGTTCTTACGCATATATATTCCGTTCTTACGCATATATATGCCGTTCTTACGCATATATATTTTGTTCTTACGCATATATATTCCGTTCTTACGCATATATATTCAGTTCTTACACATATATTCAGTTCTTACAGATATATATTCAGTTCTTTCACTTATATATTCAATTCTTACACATATATCTTCAGTTCTTACAATTATATTCCGTTTTTACGCATATATATTCCGTTCTTACGCATATATATTCCGTTCTTACGCATATATATTCCGATCTTACGCATATATATTCAGTTCTTACACATATATATTCAGTTCTTACACATATATATTCCGTTCTTACGCATATATATTCAGTTCTTACACATATATATTCAGTTCTTACACATATATATTCAGCTCTTACATATATATATTCAGTTCTTACACATATATATTCAGTTCTTACACATATATATTCAGTTCTTATGCATATATATTCAGTTCTTACGCATATATTCAATTCTTACGCATATATATTTAGTTCTTACCCATATATATTCAGTTCTTACACATATATATTCAGTTCTGCTTACACATATATATTCGAGTTCTTACGCATATATATTCCGTTCTTACGCATATATATTCAGTTCGTACACATATATATTCAGTTCTTACAGATATATATTCCGTTCTTACGCATATATATTCAGTTCTTACACATATATATTCCGTTCTTACGCATATATATTCAGTTCTTACACATATATATTCAGTTCTTACACATATATATTCAGTTCTTACACATATATATTCAGTTCTTACACATATATTCAGTTCTTACGCATATATATTCAGTTCTTACGCATATATTTAATTCTTACGCATATATATTTAGTTCTTACCCATATCTATTCAGTTCTTACACATATATATTCTGTTCTTCTTACACATATATATTCAGTTCTTACACATATATATTCAGTTCTTACACATATATATTCCATTCTTACGCATATATATTCCGTTTTTACACATATATATTCAGTTCTAACACATATATATTCTGTTCTTACGCATATATATTCAGTTCTTACACATATATTTTCAGTTCTTATACATATATATTCAGTTCTTACCCATATATATTCCGTTCTTACGCATATATATTCCGTTCTTACGCATATATATTCCGTTCTTAAGCATATATTCAGTTCTTACGCATATATTCAGTTCTTACGCATATATATTCAGTTCTTACGCATATATATTCAGTTCTTACTCATATATATTCAGTTCTTACAAATATATATTCATTTCTTACACATATATATTCAGTTCTTACACGTATATATTCAGTTCTTACACATATATTCAGTTCTTACTAATATATATTCCGTTCTTACGCATATATATTACGTTCTTACGCATATATATTCCGTTCTTACGCATATATATTCCGTTCTTCGGCATATATATTTAGTTCTTACGCATATATATTCCGTTCTTACTCATATATATTCTGTTCTTACACATATATATTCAGTTCTCACACATATATATTCAGTTCTTACACATATATATTCAGTTCTTACACATATATATTCAGTTCTTACACATATATATTCAGTTCATATACATATATATTCAGTTCTTACAAATATATATTCCGTTCTTACGCATATATATTTAGTTCTTACACATATATATTCAGTTCTTACACATATATATTCAGTTCTTACACATATATATTCCGTTCTTACGCATATATATTCCGTTCTTACGCATATATATTCCGATCTTACGCATATATCTTCAGTTCTTACACATATATTTTCAGTTCTTACACATATATATTCAGTTCTTACACATATATATTCAGTTCTTACACATATATATTCAGTTCTTACACATATATATTCCGTTCTTACGCATATATCTTTAGTATTTACACATATATATTCAGTTCTTACACATATATATTCCGTTCTTACACATATATATTCAGTTCTTACAGATATATATTCAGTTCTTTCACTTATATATTCAGTTCTTACACATATATATTCAGTTCTTACACATATATATTCAGTTCTTACACATATATATTCCATTCTTACGAATACATATTCCGTCCTTACACATATATATTCAGTTCTTACACATATATATTCAGTTCTTACGCATATATATTCCGTTCTTACGCATATATATTCCATACTTACGCATATATATTCAGTTCTTACACATATATATTCAGTTCTTACACATATATATTCCGTTCTTACGCATATATATTCCGATCTGACGCATATATATTCAGTTCTTACACATATATATTCAGTTCTTACACATATATATTCAGTTCTTACGAATATATATTCCGTTCTTACGCATATATATTCAGTTCGTACACATATATATTCAGTTCTTACAGATATATATTCCGTTCTTACGCATATATATTCAGTTCTTACATATATATATTCAGTTCTTACACATATATATTCAGTTCTTACACATATAGATTACATTCTTACGCTTATATATTCCGTCATTACACATATATATTCAGTTCTTACACATATATATTCCGTTCTTACGCATACAAATTCCGTTCTTACGCATATATATTCCGTTCTTACGCATATATATTCCGTTCATACGCATATATATTTAGTTCTTACGTATATATATTCCTTTCTTACTCATATATATTCAGTTCTTACACATATATATTCAGTTCTCACACATATATATTCAGTTCTTACACATATATATTCAGTTCTTACACATATATATTCAGTTCATACACATATATATTCAGTTCTTACAAATATATATTCCGTTCTTACGCATATATATTCAGTTTTTACACATATATATTCAGTTATTACACATATATATTCCGTTATTACGCATATATATTCCGTTCTTACGCATATATATTCCGATCTTACGCATATATCTTCAGTTCTTACACATATATTGTCAGTTCTGACACATATATATTCAGTTCTTACACATATATATTCAGTTCTTACACATATATATTCAGTTCTTACACATATATATTCAGTTCTTACGCATATATATTCCGTTCTTACGCATATATATTCCGATCTGACGCATATATATTCAGTTCTTACACATATATATTCAGTTCTTACACATATATATTCAGTTCTTACGAATATATATTCCGTTCTTACGCATATATATTCAGTTCGTACACATATATATTCAGTTCTTACAGATATATATTCCGTTCTTAAGCATATATATTCAGTTCTTACATATATATATTCAGTTCTTACACATATATATTCAGTTCTTACACATATAGATTACATTCTTACGCTTATATATTCCGTCCTTACACATATATATTCAGTTCTTACACATATATATTCCGTTCTTACGCATACATATTCCGTTCTTACGCATATATATTCCGTTCTTACGCATATATATTCCGTTCTTACGCATATATATTTAGTTCTTACGTATATATATTCCTTTCTTACTCATATATATTCAGTTCTTACACATATATATTCAGTTCTCACACATATATATTCAGTTCTTACACATATATATTCAGTTCTTACACATATATATTCATTTCTTACACATATATATTCAGTTCATACACATATATATTCAGTTCTTACAAATATATATTCCGTTCTTACGCATATATATTCAGTTCTTACACATATATATTCAGTTATTACACATATATATTCCGTTATTACGCATATATATTCCGTTCTTACGCATATATATTCCGATCTTACGCATATATCTTCAGTTCTTACACATATATTGTCAGTTCTGACACATATATATTCAGTTCTTACACATATATATTCAGTTCTTACACATATATATTCAGTTCTTACACATATATATTCAGTTCTTACGCATATATATTCCGTTCTTACGCATATATATTCCGATCTGACGCATATATATTCAGTTCTTACACATATATATTCAGTTCTTACACATATATATTCAGTTCTTACGAATATATATTCCGTTCTTACGCATATATATTCAGTTCGTACACATATATATTTTCAGTTCTTACAGATATATATTCCGTTCTTACGCATATATATTCAGTTCTTACATATATATATTAAGTTCTTACACATATATATTCAGTTCTTACACATATAGATAACATTCTTACGCTTATATATTCCGTCCTTACACATATATATTCAGTTCTTACACATATATATTCCGTTCTTACGCATACATATTCCGTTCTTACACATATATATTCCGTTCTTACGCATATATATTCCGTTCTTACGCATATATATTTAGTTCTTACGTATATATATTCCGTTCTTACTCATATATATTCAGTTCTTACACATATTTATTTAGTTCTCACACATATATATTCAGTTCTTACACATATATATTCAGTTCTTACACATATATATTCAGTTCTTACACATATATATTCAGTTCATACACATATATATTCAGTTCTTACAAATATATATTCCGTTCTTACGCATATATATTCAGTTCTTACACATATATATTCAGTTCTTACACATATATTTTCCGTTATTACGCATATATATTCCGTTCTTACGCATATATATTCCGATCTTACGCATATATCTTCAGTTCTTACACATATATTGTCAGTTCTGACACATATATATTCAGTTCTTACACATATATATTCAGTTCTTACACATATACATTCAGTTCTTACACATATATATTCAGTTCTTACACATATATATTCCGTTCTTACGCATATATCTTTAGTATTTACACATATATATTCAGTTCTTACACATATATATTCCGTTCTTACACATATATATTCAGTTCTAATACATATATATTCCGTTCTTACGCATATATATTCCGTTCTTACGCATATATATTCCGTTCTTACGCATATATATTCAGTTCTTACACATATATATTCAGTTCATACACATATATATTCAGTTCTTACAAATATATATTCCGTTCTTACGCATATGTATTCAGTTCTTACACATATATATTCAGTTCTTACACATATATATTCAGTTCTTACACATATATATTCAGTTTTTACACATATATATTTCGTTCTTACAAATATATATTCAGTTCTTACACATATATATTCAGTTCTTATACATATATATTCCGTTCTTACACATATATATTCAGTTCTTACAAATATATATTCCGTTCTTACGCATATATATTCCGTTCTTACGCATATATATTCCGTTCTTACGCATATATATTTAGTTCTTACGCATATATATTCCGTTCTTACGCATATATATTCAGTTCTTACACATATATTCAGTTCTTACAGATATATATTCAGTTCTTTCACTTATATATTCAGTTCTTACACATATATCTTCAGTTCTTACAATTATATTCTGTTTTTACGCATATATATTCCGTTCTTACGCATATATATTCCGTTCTTACGCATATATATTCCGATCTTACGCATATATATTCAGTTCTTACACATATATATTCAGTTCTAACACATATATATTCAGTTCTTACACATATATATTCAGTTCTTACAGATATATATTCCGTTCTTACACATATATATATTCAGTTCTTACACATATATATTCCGTTCTTACGCATATATATTCAGTTCTTACACATATATATTCAGTTCTTACACATATATATTCAGTTCTTACACATATATATTCAGTTCTTACACATATATATTCAGTTCTTACACATATATATTCAGTTCTTACACATATATATTCAGTTCTTACACATATATATTCAGTTCATACACATATATATTCAGTTCTTACAAATATATATTCCGTTCTTACGCATATATATTCAGTTCTTACACATATATTCAGTTCTTACACATATATATTCCGTTATTACGCATATATATTCCGTTCTTACGCATATATATTCCGATCTTACGCATATATCTTCAGTTCTTACACATATATTGTCAGTTCTGACACATATATATTCAGTTCTTACACATATATATTCAGTTCTTACACATATATATTCAGTTCTTACACATATATATTCAGTTCTTACGCATATATATTCCGTTCTTACGCATATATATTCCGATCTGACGCATATATATTCAGTTCTTACACATATATATTCAGTTCTTACACATATATATTCAGTTCTTACGAATATATATTCCGATCTTACGCATATATCTTCAGTTCTTACACATATATTGTCAGTTCTTACACATATATATTCAGTTCTTACACATATATATTCAGTTCTTACACATATATATTCAGTTCTTACACATATATATTCCGTTCTTACGCATATATATTCAGTTCTTACATATATATATTCAGTTCTTACACATATATATTCAGTTCTTACACATATAGATTACATTCTTACGCTTATATATTCCGTCCTTACACATATATATTCAGTTCTTACACATATATATTCCGTTCTTACGCATACATATTCCGTTCTTACGCATATATATTCCGTTCTTACGCATATATATTCCGTTCTTACGCATATATATTTAGTTCTTACGTATATATATTCCGTTCTTACTCATATATATTCAGTTCTTACACATATATATTCAGTTCTCACACATATATATTCAGTTCTTACACATATATATTCAGTTCTTACACATATATATTCAGTTCTTACACATATATATTCAGTTCATACACATATATATTCAGTTCTTACAAATATATATTCCGTTCTTACGCATATATATTCAGTTCTTACACATATATATTCAGTTCTTACACATATATATTCCGTTATTAAGCATATATATTCCGTTCTTACGCATATATATTCCGATCTTACGCATCTATCTTCAGTTCTTACACATATATTGTCAGTTCTGACACATATATATTCAGTTCTTACACATATATATTCAGTTCTTACACATATTTATTCAGTTCTTACACATATATATTCAGTTCTTACACATATATATTCCGTTCTTACGCATATATCTTCAGTATTTACACATATATATTCAGTTCTTACACATATATATTCCGTTCTTACACATATATATTCAGTTCTAATACATATATATTCCGTTCTTACGCATATATATTCCGTTCTTACGCATATATATTCCGTTCTTACGCATATATATTCAGTTCTTACACATATATATTCAGTTCATACACATATATATTCAGTTCTTACAAATATATATTCCGTTCTTACGCATATGTATTCAGTTCTTACACATATATATTCAGTTCTTACACATATATATTCAGTTCTTACACATATATATTCAGTTCTTACACATATATATTTCGTTCTTACAAATATATATTCAGTTCTTACACATATATATTCAGTTCTTACACATATATATTCCGTTCTTACACATATATATTCAGTTCTTACACATATATATTCCGTTCTTACGCATATATATTCCGTTCTTACGCATATATATTCCGTTCTTACGCATATATATTTAGTTCTTACGCATATATATTCCGTTCTTACGCATATATATTCAGTTCTTACACATATATTCATTTCTTACAGATATATATTCAGTTCTTTCACTTATATATTCAGTTCTTACACATATATCTTCAGTTCTTACAATTATATTCTGTTTTTACGCATATATATTCCGTTCTTACGCATATATATTCCGTTCTTACGCATATATATTCCGATCTTACGCATATATATTCAGTTCTTATACATATATATTCCGTTCTTACGCATATATATTCCGTTCTTAAGCATATATATATTCAGTATTTACACATATATATTCAGTTCTTACACATATATATTCAGTTCTTACACATATATATTTATTTCTTACACATATATATTCCATTCTTACGCATATATATTCCCTTCTTACACATATATATTCAGTTCTAATACATAAATATTCAGTTCTTACACATATATATTAAGTTCTTACACATATATATTCCGTTCTTACGCATATATATTCCGTTCTTACGCATATATATTCAGTTCTTACACATATATATTCAGTTCTTACATATATATATTCAGTTCTTACACATATATATTCCGTTCTTACACATATATATTCAGTTCTTACACATATATATTCCGTTCTTAAGCATATATATTCCGTTCTTACGCATATATATTCAGTATTTACACATATATATTCAGTTCTTACACATATATATTCAGTTCTTACACATATATATTCAGTTCTAACACATATATATTCAGTTCTTACACATATATATTCAGTTCTTACAGATATATATTCCGTTCTTACACATATATATATTCAGTTCTTACACATATATATTCCGTTCTTACGCATATATATTCAGTTCTTACACATATATATTCAGTTCTTACACATATATATTCAGTTCTTACACATATATATTCAGTTCTTACACATATATATTCAGTTCTTACACATATATATTCAGTTCTTACGCATATATATTCAGTTCTTACGCATATATTCAATTCTTACGCATATATATTTAGTTCTTACCCATATATATTCAGTTCTTACACATATATATTTGGTTCTTCTTACACATATATATTCAGTTCTTACGCATATATATTCCGTTCTTATGCATATATATTCAGTTCGTACACATATATATTCAGTTCTTACAGATATATATTCCGTTCTTACGCATATATATTCAGTTCTTACACATATATATTCCGTTCTTACGCATATATATTCAGTTCTTACACATATATATTCAGTTCTTACACATATATATTCAGTTCTTACACATATATATTCAGTTCTTACACATATATATTCAGTTCTTACGCATATATATTCAGTTCTTACGCATATATTTAATTCTTACGCATATATATTTAGTTCTTACCCATATATATTCAGTTCTTACACATATATATTCAGTTCTTCTTACACATATATATTCAGTTCTTACACATATATATTCAGTTCTTACACATATATATTCCATTCTTACGCATATATATTCCGTTCTTACACATATATATTCAGTTCTAACACATATATATTCTGTTCTTACGCATATATATTCAGTTCTTTCACATATATATTCAGTTCTTACACATATATATTCAGTTCTTACCCATATATATTCCGTTCTTACGCATATATATTCCGTTCTTACGCATATATATTCCGTTCTTAAGCATATATTCAGTTCTTACGCATATATTCAGTTCTGACGCATATATATTCCGTTCTTACGCATATATATTCCGTTCTTACGCATATATATTCAGTTCTTACACATATATATTCAGTTCTTACACATATATATTTATTTCTTACACATATATATTCCATTCTTACGCATATATATTCAGTTCTTACACATATATATTCAGTTCTTACACATATATATTCCGTTCTTACACATATATATTCAGTTCTTACACATATATATTCCCTTCTTACACATATATATTCAGTTCTAATACATATATTCAGTTCTTACACATATATATTCAGTTCTCACACATATATATTCAGTTCTTACACGTATATATTCAGTTCTTACACATATATATTCAGTACTTACACGTATATATTCAGTTCTTACACATATATTCAGTTCTTACACATATATATTCCGTTCTTACGCATATATATTCCGTTCTTACGCATATATATTCCGTTCTTACGCATATATATTTAGTTCTTACGCATATATATTCCGTTCTTACTCATATATATTCAGTTCTTACACATATATTCAGTTCTCACACATATATATTCAGTTCTTACACATATATATTCAGTTCTTACACATATATATTCAGTTCTTACACATATATATTCAGTTCATACACATATATATTCAGTTCTTACACATATATATTCCGTTCTTACGCATATATATTCAGTTCTTACACATATATATTCAGTTCTTACACATATATATTCAGTTCTTACACATATATATTCCGTTCTTACGCATATATATTCCCTTCTTACACATATATATTCAGTTCTAATACATATATATTACGTTCTTACGCATATATATTCCATTCTTACGCATATATATTCCGTTCTTACGCATATATATTCCGTTCTTACGCATATATATTTAGTTCTTACGCATATATATTCCGTTCTTAGTCATATATATTCAGTTCTTACACATATATATTCAGTTCTCACACATATATATTCAACTCTTACACATATATATTCAGTTCATACACATATATTCAGTTCTTACAAATATATATTCCGTTCTTACGCATATATATTCAGTTCTTACACATATATATTCAGTTCTTACACATATATATTCAGTTCTTACACATATATATTTCGTTCTTACACATATATATTCAGTTCTTACACATATATATTCAGTTCTTACACATATATATTCCGTTCTTACACATATATATTCAGTTCTTACACATATATATTCCGTTCGTACGCATATATATTCAGTTCTTACGCATATATATTCAGTATTTACACATATATATTCAGTTCTTACACATATATATTCAGTTCTTACACATATATATTTATTTCTTACACATATATATTCCTTTATTACGCATATATATTCCCTTCTTTCACATATATATTCAGTTCTAATACATATATATTCAGTTCTTACACATATATATTCAGTTCTTACACATATATATTCCGTTCTTACGCATATATATTCCGTTCTTACGCATATATATTCAGTTCTTACACATATATATTCAGTTCTTACACATATATATTTATTTCTTACACATATATATTCCATTTTTACGCATATATATTCAGTTCTTACACATATATATTCAGTTCTTACACATATATATTCCGTTCTTACACATATATATTCAGTTCTTACACATATATATTCCCTTCTTACACATATATATTCAGTTCTAATACATATATTCAGTTCTTACACATATATATTCAGTTCTCACACATATATATTCAGTTCTTACACATATATATTCAGTTCTTACACATATATATCCAGTTCTTACACGTATATATTCCATTCTTACACATATATTCAGTTCTTACACATATATATTCCGTTCTTACGCATATATATTCAGTTCTTACACATATATATTCAGTTCTTACACATATATATTCTGTTCTTACACATATATATTCCGTTCTTACGCATATATATTCCGTTCTTACGCATATATCTTCAGTTCTTAAACATATATTGTCAGTTCTTACACATATATATTCAGTTCTTACACATATATATTCAGTTCTTACACATATATATTCAGTTCTTACACATATATATTCAGTTCTCACTCATATATATTCCGTTCTTAGGCATATATCTTCAGTATTTACACATATATATTCAGTTCTTACACATATATATTCCGTTCTTACACATATATATTCAGTTCTAATACATATATATTCCGTTCTTACGCATATATATTTCGTTCTTACGCATATGTATTCCGTTCTTACGCATATATATTCAGTTCTTACACATATATATTCAGTTCTTACACATATATATTCAGTTCTTACACATATATATTCAGTTCTTACTCATATGTATTCAGTTCTTACACATATATATTCCGTTCTTACCCATATATATTCAGTATTTACAAATATATATTCAGTTCTTACACCTATATATTCAGTTCTTACACATATATATTTATTTCTTACACATATATATTCCATTCTTACGCATATATATTCCCTTCTTACACATATATATTCAGTTCTAATACATATATATTCCGTTCTTACGCATATATATTCCGTTCTTACGCATATATATTCCGTTCTTACGCATATATATTTAGTTCTTACGCATATATATTCCGTTCTTACTCATATATATTCAGTTCTTACACATATCTATTCAGTTCTCTCACATATATATTCAGTTCTTACACATATATATTCAGTTCTTACACATATATATTCAGTTCTTACACATATATATTCAGTTCATACACATATATATTCAGTTCTTACAAATATATATTCCGTTCTTACGCATATATATTCAGTTCTTACACATATATATTCAGTTCTTACACATATATATTCCGTTCTTACACATATATATTCAGTTCTTACACATATATATTCCGTTCTTACGCATATATATTCCGTTCTTAAGCATATATATATTCAGTATTTACACATATATATTCAGTTCTTACACATATATATTCAGTTCTTACACATATATATTTATTTCTTACACATATATATTCCATTCTTACGCATATATATTCCCTTCTTACACATATATATTCAGTTCTAATACATACATATTCAGTTCTTACACATATATATTAAGTTCTTACACATATATATTCCGTTCTTACGCATATATATTCCGTTCTTACGCATATATATTCAGTTCTTACACATATATATTCAGTTCTTACATATATATATTCAGTTCTTACACATATATATTCCGTTCTTACACATATATATTCAGTTCTTACACATATATATTCCGTTCTTAAGCATATATATTCCGTTCTTACGCATATATATTCAGTATTTACACATATATATTCAGTTCTTACACATATATATTCAGTTCTTACACATATATATTTATTACTTACACATATATATTCCATTCTTACGCATATATATTCCCTTCTTACACATATATAATCAGTTCTAATACATATATATTCAGTTCTTACACATATATATTCAGTTCTTACACATATATATTCCATTCTTACGCATATATATTCCGTTCTTACACATATATATTCAGTTCTAACACATATATATTCTGTTCTTACGCATATATTTCAGTTCTTACACATATATATTCAGTTCTTACACATATATATTCCGTTCTTACGCATATATATTCCGTTCTTACGCATATATATTCCGTTCTTAAGCATATATTCAGTTCTTACGCATATATTCAGTTCTTACGCATATATATTCCGTTCTTACGCATATATATTCAGTTCTTACACATATATATTCAGTTCATACACATATATATTCAGTTCTTACAAATATATATTCCGTTCTTATGCATATATATTCAGTTCTTACACATATATATTCAGTTCTTACACATATATATTCCGTTCTTACACATATATATTCAGTTCTTACACATATATATTCCGTTCTTACGCATATATATTCCGTTCTTAAGCATATATATATTCAGTATTTACACATATATATTCAGTTCTTACACATATATATTCAGTTCTTACACATATATATTTATTTCTTACACATATATATTCCATTCTTACACATATATATTCCGTTCTTACACATATATATTCAGTTCTAATACATATATATTCCGTTCTTACGCATATATATTTCGTTCTTACGCATATATATTCCGTTCTTACGCATATATATTCAGTTCTTACACATATATATTCAGTTCTTACACATATATATTCAGTTCTTACACATATATATTCAGTTCTTACACATATATATTCCGTTCTTACCCATATATATTCAGTATTTACAAATATATATTGAGTTCTTACACATATATATTCAGTAATTACACATATATATTTATTTCTTACACATATGTATTCCATTCTTACGCATATATATTCCCTTCTTACACATATATATTCAGTTCTAATACATATATATTCCGTTCTTACGCATATATATTCCGTTCTTACGCATATATATTCCGTTTTTACGCATATATATTCCAATCTTACGCATATATCTTCAGTTCTTACACATATATTGTCAGTTCTTACACATATATATTCAGTTCTTACACATATATATTCAGTTCTTACACATATATATTCAGTTCTTACTCATATATATTCCGTTCTTAGGCATATATCTTCAGTATTTACACATATATATTCAGTTCTTACACATATATATTCCGTTCTTACACATATATATTCAGTTCTAATACATATATATTCCGTTCTTACGCATATATATTTCGTTCTTACGCATATGTATTCCGTTCTTACGCATATATATTCAGTTCTAACACATATATATTCAGTTCTTACACATATATATTCCGTTCTTACCCATATATATTCAGTATTTACAAATATATATTCAGTTCTTACACATATATATTCAGTTCTTACACATATATATTTATTTCTTACACATATATATTCCATTCTTACGCATATATATTCCCTTCTTACACATATATATTCAGTTCTAATACATATATATTCCGTTCTTACGCATATATATTCCGTTCTTACGCATATATATTTAGTTCTTACGCATATATATTCCGTTCTTACTCATATATATTCAGTTCTTACACATATCTATTCAGTTCTCTCACATATATATTCAGTTCTTACACATATATATTCAGTTCTTACACATATATATTCAGTTCTTACAAATATATATTCCGTTCTTACGCATATATATTCAGTTTTTACACATATATATTCAGTTATTACACATATATATTCCGTTATTACGCATATATATTCCGTTCTTACGCATATATATTCCGATCTTACGCATATATCTTCAGTTCTTACACATATATTGTCAGTTCTGACACATATATATTCAGTTCTTACACATATATATTCAGTTCTTACACATATATATTCAGTTCTTACACATATATATTCAGTTCTTACGCATATATATTCCGTTCTTACGCATATATATTCCGATCTGACGCATATATATTCAGTTCTTACACATATATATTCAGTTCTTACACATATATATTCAGTTCTTACGAATATATATTCCGTTCTTACGCATATATATTCAGTTCGTACACATATATATTCAGTTCTTACAGATATATATTCCGTTCTTAAGCATATATATTCAGTTCTTACATATATATATTCAGTTCTTACACATATATATTCAGTTCTTACACATATAGATTACATTCTTACGCTTATATATTCCGTCCTTACACATATATATTCAGTTCTTACACATATATATTCCGTTCTTACGCATACATATTCCGTTCTTACGCATATATATTCCGTTCTTACGCATATATATTCCGTTCTTACGCATATATATTTAGTTCTTACGTATATATATTCCTTTCTTACTCATATATATTCAGTTCTTACACATATATATTCAGTTCTCACACATATATATTCAGTTCTTACACATATATATTCAGTTCTTACACATATATATTCAGTTCTTACACATATATATTCAGTTCATACACATATATATTCAGTTCTTACAAATATATATTCCGTTCTTACGCATATATATTCAGTTCTTACACATATATATTCAGTTATTACACATATATATTCCGTTATTACGCATATATATTCCGTTCTTACGCATATATATTCCGAACTTACGCATATATCTTCAGTTCTTACACATATATTGTCAGTTCTGACACATATATATTCAGTTCTTACACATATATATTCAGTTCTTACACATATATATTCAGTTCTTACACATATATATTCAGTTCTTACGCATATATATTCCGTTCTTACGCATATATATTCCGATCTGACGCATATATATTCAGTTCTTACACATATATATTCAGTTCTTACACATATATATTCAGTTCTTACGAATATATATTCCGTTCTTACGCATATATATTCAGTTCGTACACATATATATTTTCAGTTCTTACAGATATATATTCCGTTCTTACGCATATATATTCAGTTCTTACATATATATATTAAGTTCTTACACATATATATTCAGTTCTTACACATATAGATTACATTCTTACGCTTATATATTCCGTCCTTACACATATATATTCAGTTCTTACACATATATATTCCGTTCTTACGCATACATATTCCGTTCTTACACATATATATTCCGTTCTTACGCATATATATTCCGTTCTTACGCATATATATTTAGTTCTTACGTATATATATTCCGTTCTTACTCATATATATTCAGTTCTTACACATATTTATTTAGTTCTCACACATATATATTCAGTTCTTACACATATATATTCAGTTCTTACACATATATATTCAGTTCTTACACATATATATTCAGTTCATACACATATATATTCAGTTCTTACAAATATATATTCCGTTCTTACGCATATATATTCAGTTCTTACACATATATATTCAGTTCTTACACATATATATTCCGTTATTACGCATATATATTCCGTTCTTACGCATATATATTCCGATCTTACGCATATATCTTCAGTTCTTACACATATATTGTCAGTTCTGACACATATATATTCAGTTCTTACACATATATATTCAGTTCTTACACATATACATTCAGTTCTTACACATATATATTCAGTTCTTACACATATATATTCCGTTCTTACGCATATATCTTTAGTATTTACACATATATATTCAGTTCTTACACATATATATTCCGTTCTTACACATATATATTCAGTTCTAATACATATATATTCCGTTCTTACGCATATATATTCCGTTCTTACGCATATATATTCCGTTCTTACGCATATATATTCAGTTCTTACACATATATATTCAGTTCATACACATATATATTCAGTTCTTACAAATATATATTCCGTTCTTACGCATATGTATTCAGTTCTTACACATATATATTCAGTTCTTACACATATATATTCAGTTCTTACACATATATATTCAGTTTTTACACATATATATTTCGTTCTTACAAATATATATTCAGTTCTTACACATATATATTCAGTTCTTACACATATATATTCCGTTCTTACACATATATATTCAGTTCTTACACATATATATTCCGTTCTTACGCATATATATTCCGTTCTTACGCATATATATTCCGTTCTTACGCATATATATTTAGTTCTTACGCATATATATTCCGTTCTTACGCATATATATTCAGTTCTTACACATATATTCAGTTCTTACAGATATATATTCAGTTCTTTCACTTATATATTCAGTTCTTACACATATATCTTCAGTTCTTACAATTATATTCTGTTTTTACGCATATATATTCCGTTCTTACGCATATATATTCCGTTCTTACGCATATATATTCCGATCTTACGCATATATATTCAGTTCTTACACATATATATTCAGTTCTAACACATATATATTCAGTTCTTACACATATATATTCAGTTCTTACAGATATATATTCCGTTCTTACAAATATATATATTCAGTTCTTACACATATATATTCCGTTCTTACGCATATATATTCAGTTCTTACACATATATATTCAGTTCTTACACATATATATTCAGTTCTTACACATATATATTCAGTTCTTACACATATATATTCAGTTCTTACACATATATATTCAGTTCTTACACATATATATTCAGTTCTTACACATATATATTCAGTTCATACACATATATATTCAGTTCTTACAAATATATATTCCGTTCTTACGCATATATATTCAGTTCTTACACATATATTCAGTTCTTACACATATATATTCCGTTATTACGCATATATATTCCGTTCTTACGCATATATATTCCGATCTTACGCATATATCTTCAGTTCTTACACATATATTGTCAGTTCTGACACATATATATTCAGTTCTTACACATATATATTCAGTTCTTACACATATATATTCAGTTCTTACACATATATATTCAGTTCTTACGCATATATATTCCGTTCTTACGCATATATATTCCGATCTGACGCATATATATTCAGTTCTTACACATATATATTCAGTTCTTACACATATATATTCAGTTCTTACGAATATATATTCCGATCTTACGCATATATCTTCAGTTCTTACACATATATTGTCAGTTCTTACACATATATATTCAGTTCTTACACATATATATTCAGTTCTTACACATATATATTCAGTTCTTACACATATATATTCCGTTCTTACGCATATATATTCAGTTCTTACATATATATATTCAGTTCTTACACATATATATTCAGTTCTTACACATATAGATTACATTCTTACGCTTATATATTCCGTCCTTACACATATATATTCAGTTCTTACACATATATATTCCGTTCTTACGCATACATATTCCGTTCTTACGCATATATATTCCGTTCTTACGCATATATATTCCGTTCTTACGCATATATATTTAGTTCTTACGTATATATATTCCGTTCTTACTCATATATATTCAGTTCTTACACATATATATTCAGTTCTCACACATATATATTCAGTTCTTACACATATATATTCAGTTCTTTACACATATATATTCAGTTCTTACACATATATATTCAGTTCATACACATATATATTCAGTTCTTACAAATATATATTCCGTTCTTACGCATATATATTCCGTTCTTACGCATATATATTTAGTTCTTACGTATATATATTCCGTTCTTACTCATATATATTCAGTTCTTACACATATATATTCAGTTCTCACACATATATATTCAGTTCTTACACATATATATTCAGTTCTTACGCATATATATTCAGTTCTTACACATATATATTCAGTTCTTACACATATATATTCCGTTATTAAGCATATATATTCCGTTCTTACGCATATATATTCCGATCTTACGCATCTATCTTCAGTTCTTACACATATATTGTCAGTTCTGACACATATATATTCAGTTCTTACACATATATATTCAGTTCTTACACATATTTATTCAGTTCTTACACATATATATTCAGTTCTTACACATATATATTCCGTTCTTACGCATATATCTTCAGTATTTACACATATATATTCAGTTCTTACACATATATATTCCGTTCTTACACATATATATTCAGTTCTAATACATATATATTCCGTTCTTACGCATATATATTCCGTTCTTACGCATATATATTCCGTTCTTACGCATATATATTCAGTTCTTACACATATATATTCAGTTCATACACATATATATTCAGTTCTTACAAATATATATTCCGTTCTTACGCATATGTATTCAGTTCTTACACATATATATTCAGTTCTTACACATATATATTCAGTTCTTACACATATATATTCAGTTCTTACACATATATATTTCGTTCTTACAAATATATATTCAGTTCTTACACATATATATTCAGTTCTTACACATATATATTCCGTTCTTACACATATATATTCAGTTCTTACACATATATATTCCGTTCTTACGCATATATATTCCGTTCTTACGCATATATATTCCGTTCTTACGCATATATATTTAGTTCTTACGCATATATATTCCGTTCTTACGCATATATATTCAGTTCTTACACATATATTCATTTCTTACAGATATATATTCAGTTCTTTCACTTATATATTCAGTTCTTACACATATATCTTCAGTTCTTACAATTATATTCTGTTTTTACGCATATATATTCCGTTCTTACGCATATATATTCCGTTCTTACGCATATATATTCCGATCTTACGCATATATATTCAGTTCTTATACATATATATTCCGTTCTTACGCATATATATTCCGTTCTTAAGCATATATATATTCAGTATTTACACATATATATTCAGTTCTTACACATATATATTCAGTTCTTACACATATATATTTATTTCTTACACATATATATTCCATTCTTACGCATATATATTCCCTTCTTACACATATATATTCAGTTCTAATACATAAATATTCAGTTCTTACACATATATATTAAGTTCTTACACATATATATTCCGTTCTTACGCATATATATTCCGTTCTTACGCATATATATTCAGTTCTTACACATATATATTCAGTTCTTACATATATATATTCAGTTCTTACACATATATATTCCGTTCTTACACATATATATTCAGTTCTTACACATATATATTCCGTTCTTAAGCATATATATTCCGTTCTTACGCATATATATTCAGTATTTACACATATATATTCAGTTCTTACACATATATATTCAGTTCTTACACATATATATTCAGTTCTAACACATATATATTCAGTTCTTACACATATATATTCAGTTCTTACAGATATATATTCCGTTCTTACACATATATATATTCAGTTCTTACACATATATATTCCGTTCTTACGCATATATATTCAGTTCTTACACATATATATTCAGTTCTTACACATATATATTCAGTTCTTACACATATATATTCAGTTCTTACACATATATATTCAGTTCTTACACATATATATTCAGTTCTTACGCATATATATTCAGTTCTTACGCATATATTCAATTCTTACGCATATATATTTAGTTCTTACCCATATATATTCAGTTCTTACACATATATATTTGGTTCTTCTTACACATATATATTCAGTTCTTACGCATATATATTCCGTTCTTATGCATATATATTCAGTTCGTACACATATATATTCAGTTCTTACAGATATATATTCCGTTCTTACGCATATATATTCAGTTCTTACACATATATATTCCGTTCTTACGCATATATATTCAGTTCTTACACATATATATTCAGTTCTTACACATATATATTCAGTTCTTACACATATATATTCAGTTCTTACACATATATATTCAGTTCTTACGCATATATATTCAGTTCTTACGCATATATTTAATTCTTACGCATATATATTTAGTTCTTACCCATATATATTCAGTTCTTACACATATATATTCAGTTCTTCTTACACATATATATTCAGTTCTTACACATATATATTCAGTTCTTACACATATATATTCCATTCTTACGCATATATATTCCGTTCTTACACATATATATTCAGTTCTAACACATATATA
>JAWPHD010023596.1:0-21694 GCA_037043455.1 Cyrtodaria siliqua | reverse complement strand
GTCAGAAATGAAACAGGCACTCTATGGCACGCAGAATGATACTTGTTGACATTTCATTGCCAAGGGACGTAATACGTGTATGGGAAAATAGGACAAACAGAGATAACTTAGATTTTTACGCGATCTGATAGTACATATGATTATTATTCATAATAGTAATACGTATAGAATATGTACAATATTATCTGGCTTGTTGTTATGATTGTTAATATGACTATTGTTATAATTATTGCAGCAAACCTGTATCAAGACACAACGTTAATCGCTTCTCAAGTGAGCCCAGAAGTTGCATGTACAAGCCATGACAAGCCAACAATGCGTTCCACCGTAAGTTTTTCATATGTATACGCACTTTCAACAGATATGCACACATCAGAAATGAAACGTGCACTCTATGGCACGCAGAATGATACTTGTTGACATTTCATTGCCAAGGGACGTAATACGTGTACGGGAAAATAGGACAAACAGAGATAACTTAGATTTTTACGCGATCTGATAGTACATATGATTATTATTCATAATAGTAATACGTATAGAATATGTACAATATTATCTGGCTTGTTGTTATGATTGTTAATATGACTATTGTTATAATTATTGAAGCAAACCTGTATCAAGACACAACGTTAATCGCTTCTCAAGTGAGCCCAGAAGTTGCATGTACAAGCCATGACAAGCCAACAATGCGTTACACCGTAAGTTTTTCATATGTATACGTACTTTCAACAGATATGCACAAGTCAGAAATGAAACGGGCACTCTATGGCACGCAGAATGATACTTGTTGACATTTCATTGCCAAGGGACGTAATACGTGTACGGCAAAATAGGACAAACAGAGATAACTTAGATTTTTACGCGATCTGATAGTACATATGATTATTATTCATAATAGTAATACGTATAGAATATGTACA
This sequence comes from Cyrtodaria siliqua, assembly GCA_037043455.1. Lineage (NCBI taxonomy): Eukaryota > Metazoa > Mollusca > Bivalvia > Adapedonta > Hiatellidae > Cyrtodaria > Cyrtodaria siliqua. The sequence continues at coordinate 20,774 of JAWPHD010023596.1, read as the reverse complement.
ATATTATCTGGCTTGTTGTTATGATTGTTAATATGAGTATTGTTATAATTATTGCAGCAAACCTGTATCAAGACACAACGTTAATCGCTTCTCAAGTGAGCCCAGAAGTTGCATGTACAAGCCATGACAAGCCAACAATGCGTTCCACCGTAAGTTTTTCATATGTATACGTACTTTCAACAGATATGCACAAGTCAGAAATGAAACGGGCACTCTATGGCACGCAGAATGATACTTGTTGACATTTCATTGCCAAGGGACGTAATACGTGTACGGGAAAATAGGACAAACAGAGATAACTTAGATTTTTACGCGATCTGATAGTACATATGATTATTATTCATAATAGTAATACGTATAGAATATGTACAATATTATCTGGCTTGTTGTTATGATTGTTAATATGAGTATTGTTATAATTATTGCAGCAAACCTGTATCAAGACACAACGTTAATCGCTTCTCAAGTGAGCCCAGAAGTTGCATGTACAAGCCATGACAAGCCAACATTGCGTTCCACCGTAAGTTTATCATATGTATACGTACTTTCAACAGATATGCACAAGTCAGAAATGAAACGGGCACTCTATGGCACGCAGAATGATACTTGTTGACATTTCATTGCCAAGGGACGTAATACGTGTACGGGAAAATAGGACAAACAGAGATAACTTAGATTTTTACGCGATCTGATAGTACATATGATTATTATTCATAATAGTAATACGTATAGAATATGTACAATATTATCTGGCTTGTTGTTATGATTGTTAATATGAGTATTGTTATAATTATTGCAGCAAACCTGTATCAAGACACAACGTTAATCGCTTCTCAAGTGAGCCCAGAAGTTGCATGTACAAGCCATGACAAGCCAACATTGCGTTCCACCGTAAGTTTATCATATGTATACGTACTTTCAACAGATATGCACAAGTCAGAAATGAAACGGGCACTCTATGGCACGCAGAATGATACTTGTTGACATTTCATTGCCAAGGGACGTAATACGTGTACGGGAAAATAGGACAAACAGAGATAACTTAGATTTTTACGCGATCTGATAGTACATATGATTATTATTCATAATAGTAATACGTATAGAATATGTACAATATTATCTGGCTTGTTGTTATGATTGTTAATATGAGTATTGTTATAATTATTGCAGCAAACCTGTATCAAGACACAACGTTAATCGCTTCTCAAGTGAGCCCAGAAGTTGCATGTACAAGCCATGACAAGCCAACATTGCGTTCCACCGTAAGTTTATCATATGTATACGTACTTTCAACAGATATGCACAAGTCAGAAATGAAACGGGCACTCTATGGCACGCAGAATGATACTTGTTGACATTTCATTGCCAAGGGACGTAATACGTGTACGGGAAAATAGGACAAACAGAGATAACTTAGATTTTTACGCGATCTGATAGTACATATGATTATTATTCATAATAGTAATACGTATAGAATATGTACAATATTATCTGGCTTGTTGTTATGATTGTTTATATGACTATTGTTATAATTATTGCAGCAAACCTGTATCAAGACACAACGTTAATCGCTTCTCAAGTGAGCCCAGAAGTTGCATGTACAAGCCATGACAAGCCAACAATGCGTTCCACCGTAAGTTTTTCATATGTATACGTACTTTCAACAGATATGCACAAGTCAGAAATGAAACGGGCACTCTATGGCACGCAGAATGATACTTGTTGACATTTCATTGCCAAGGGACGTAATACGTGTACGGGAAAATAGGACAAACAGAGATAACTTAGATTTTTACGCGATCTGATAGTACATATGATTATTATTCATAATAGTAATACGTATAGAATATGTACAATATTATCTGGCTTGTTGTTATGATTGTTTATATGACTATTGTTATAATTATTGCAGCAAACCTGTATCAAGACACAACGTTAATCGCTTCTCAAGTGAGCCCAGAAGTTGCATGTACAAGCCATGACAAGCCAACATTGCGTTCCACCGTAAGTTTATCATATGTATACGTACTTTCAACAGATATGCACAAGTCAGAAATGAAACAGGCACTCTATGGCACGCAGAATGATACTTGTTGACATTTCATTGCCAAGGGACGTAATACGTGTACGGGAAAATAGGACAAACAGAGATAACTTAGATTTTTACGCGATCTGATAGTACATATGATTATTATTCATAATAGTAATACGTATAGAATATGTACAATATTATCTGGCTTGTTGTTATGATTGTTAATATGACTATTGTTATAATTATTGCAGCAAACCTGTATCAAGACACAACGTTAATCGCTTCTCAAGTGAGCCCAGAAGTTGCATGTACAAGCCATGACAAGCCAACAATGCGTTCCACCGTAAGTTTTACATATGTATACGTACTTTCAACAGATATGCACAAGTCAGAAATGAAACGGGCACTCTATGGCACGCAGAATGATACTTGTTGACATTTCATTGCCAAGGGACGTAATACGTGTACGGGAAAATAGGACAAACAGAGATAACTTAGATTTTTACGCGATCTGATAGTACATATGATTATTATTCATAATAGTAATACGTATAGAATATGTACAATATTATCTGGCTTGTTGTTATGATTGTTAATATGAGTATTGTTATAATTATTGCAGCAAACCTGTATCAAGACACAACGTTAATCGCTTCTCAAGTGAGCCCAGAAGTTGCATGTACAAGCCATGACAAGCCAACAATGCGTTCCACCGTAAGTTTTTCATATGTATACGTACTTTCAACAGATATGCACAAGTCAGAAATGAAACGGGCACTCTATGGCACGCAGAATGATACTTGTTGACATTTCATTGCCAAGGGACGTAATACGTGTACGGGAAAATAGGACAAACAGAGATAACTTAGATTTTTACGCGATCTGATAGTACATATGATTATTATTCATAATAGTAATACGTATAGAATATGTACAATATTATCTGGCTTGTTGTTATGATTGTTAATATGAGTATTGTTATAATTATTGCAGCAAACCTGTATCAAGACACAACGTTAATCGCTTCTCAAGTGAGCCCAGAAGTTGCATGTACAAGCCATGACAAGCCAACATTGCGTTCCACCGTAAGTTTATCATATGTATACGTACTTTCAACAGATATGCACAAGTCAGAAATGAAACGGGCACTCTATGGCACGCAGAATGATACTTGTTGACATTTCATTGCCAAGGGACGTAATACGTGTACGGGAAAATAGGACAAACAGAGATAACTTAGATTTTTACGCGATCTGATAGTACATATGATTATTATTCATAATAGTAATACGTATAGAATATGTACAATATTATCTGGCTTGTTGTTATGATTGTTTATATGACTATTGTTATAATTATTGCAGCAAACCTGTATCAAGACACAACGTTAATCGCTTCTCAAGTGAGCCCAGAAGTTGCATGTACAAGCCATGACAAGCCAACATTGCGTTCCACCGTAAGTTTATCATATGTATACGTACTTTCAACAGATATGCACAAGTCAGAAATGAAACAGGCACTCTATGGCACGCAGAATGATACTTGTTGACATTTCATTGCCAAGGGACGTAATACGTGTACGGGAAAATAGGACAAACAGAGATAACTTAGATTTTTACGCGATCTGATAGTACATATGATTATTATTCATAATAGTAATACGTATAGAATATGTACAATATTATCTGGCTTGTTGTTATGATTGTTAATATGACTATTGTTATAATTATTGCAGCAAACCTGTATCAAGACACAACGTTAATCGCTTCTCAAGTGAGCCCAGAAGTTGCATGTACAAGCCATGACAAGCCAACAATGCGTTCCACCGTAAGTTTTACATATGTATACGTACTTTCAACAGATATGCACAAGTCAGAAATGAAACGGGCACTCTATGGCACGCAGAATGATACTTGTTGACATTTCATTGCCAAGGGACGTAATACGTGTACGGGAAAATAGGACAAACAGAGATAACTTAGATTTTTACGCGATCTGATAGTACATATGATTATTATTCATAATAGTAATACGTATAGAATATGTACAATATTATCTGGCTTGTTGTTATGATTGTTAATATGACTATTGTTATAATTATTGCAGCAAACCTGTATCAAGACACAACGTTAATCGCTTCTCAAGTGAGCCCAGAAGTTGCATGTACAAGCCATGACAAGCCAACATTGCGTTCCACCGTAAGTTTATCATATGTATACGTACTTTCAACAGATATGCACAAGTCAGAAATGAAACGGGCACTCTATGGCACGCAGAATGATACTTGTTGACATTTCATTGCCAAGGGACGTAATACGTGTACGGGAAAATAGGACAAACAGAGATAACTTAGATTTTTACGCGATCTGATAGTACATATGATTATTATTCATAATAGTAATACGTATAGAATATGTACAATATTATCTGGCTTGTTGTTATGATTGTTTATATGACTATTGTTATAATTATTGCAGCAAACCTGTATCAAGACACAACGTTAATCGCTTCTCAAGTGAGCCCAGAAGTTGCATGTACAAGCCATGACAAGCCAACAATGCGTTCCACCGTAAGTTTTTCATATGTATACGCACTTTCAACAGATATGCACACATCAGAAATGAAACGTGCACACTACGGCACGCAGAATGATACTTGTTGACATTTCATTGCCAAGGGACGTAATACGTGTACGGGAAAATAGGACAAACAGAGATAACTTAGAATTTTACGCGATCTGATAGTACATATGATTATTATTCATAATAGTAATACGTAAAGAATAGGTACAATATTATCTGGCTTGTTGTTATGATTGTTAATATGACTATTGTTATAATTATTGCAGCAAACCTGTATCAAGACACAACGTTAATCGCTTCTCAAGTGAGCCCAGAAGTTGCATGTACAAGCCATGACAAGCCAACAATGCGTTCCACCGTAAGTTTTTCATATGTATACGTACTTTCAACAGATATGCACAAGTCAGAAATGAAACGGGCACTCTATGGCACGCAGAATGATACTTGTTGACATTTCATTGCCAAGGGACGTAATACGTGTACGGGAAAATAGGACAAACAGAGATAACTTAGATTTTTACGCGATCTGATAGTACATATGATTATTATTCATAATAATAATACGTATAGAATATGTACAATATTATCTGGCTTGTTGTTATGATTGTTAATATGACTATTGTTATAATTATTGCAGCAAACCTGTATCAAGACACAACGTTAATCGCTTCTCAAGTGAGCCCAGAAGTTGCATGTACAAGCCATGACAAGCCAACAATGCGTTCCACCGTAAGTTTTTCATATGTATACGTACTTTCAACAGATATGCACAAGTCAGAAATGAAACGGGCACTCTATGGCACGCAGAATGATACTTGTTGACATTTCATTGCCAAGGGACGTAATACGTGTACGGGAAAATAGGACAAACAGAGATAACTTAGATTTTTACGCGATCTGATAGTACATATGATTATTATTCATAATAGTAATACGTATAGAATATGTACAATATTATCTGGCTTGTTGTTATGATTGTTAATATGACTATTGTTATAATTATTGCAGCAAACCTGTATCAAGACACAACGTTAATCGCTTCTCAAGTGAGCCCAGAAGTTGCATGTACAAGCCATGACAATTCAACATTTCGTTCCACCGTAAGTTTATCATATGTATACGTACTTTCAACAGATATGCATAAGTCAGAAATGAAACGGGCACTATATGGCACGCAGAATGATACTTGTTGACATTTCATTGCCAAGGGACGTAATACGTGTACGGAAAATAGGACAAACAGAGATAACTTAGATTTTTACGCGATCTGATAGTACATATGATTATTATTCATAATAGTAATACGTATAGAATATGTACAATATTATCTGGCTTGTTGTTATGATTGTTTATATGACTATTGTTATAATTATTGCAGCAAACCTGTATCAAGACACAACGTTAATCGCTTCTCAAGTGAGCCCAGAAGTTGCATGTACAAGCCATGACAAGCCAACAATGCGTTCCACCGTAAGTTTTTCATATGTATACGCACTTTCAACAGATATGCACACATCAGAAATGAAACGTGCACACTACGGCACGCAGAATGATACTTGTTGACATTTCATTGCCAAGGGACGTAATACGTGTACGGGAAAATAGGACAAACAGAGATAACTTAGAATTTTACGCGATCTGATAGTACATATGATTATTATTCATAATAGTAATACGTAAAGAATAGGTACAATATTATCTGGCTTGTTGTTATGATTGTTAATATGACTATTGTTATAATTATTGCAGCAAACCTGTATCAAGACACAACGTTAATCGCTTCTCAAGTGAGCCCAGAAGTTGCATGTACAAGCCATGACAAGCCAACAATGCGTTCCACCGTAAGTTTTTCATATGTATACGTACTTTCAACAGATATGCACAAGTCAGAAATGAAACGGGCACTCTATGGCACGCAGAATGATACTTGTTGACATTTCATTGCCAAGGGACGTAATACGTGTACGGGAAAATAGGACAAACAGAGATAACTTAGATTTTTACGCGATCTGATAGTACATATGATTATTATTCATAATAATAATACGTATAGAATATGTACAATATTATCTGGCTTGTTGTTATGATTGTTAATATGACTATTGTTATAATTATTGCAGCAAACCTGTATCAAGACACAACGTTAATCGCTTCTCAAGTGAGCCCAGAAGTTGCATGTACAAGCCATGACAAGCCAACAATGCGTTCCACCGTAAGTTTTTCATATGTATACGTACTTTCAACAGATATGCACAAGTCAGAAATGAAACGGGCACTCTATGGCACGCAGAATGATACTTGTTGACATTTCATTGCCAAGGGACGTAATACGTGTACGGGAAAATAGGACAAACAGAGATAACTTAGATTTTTACGCGATCTGATAGTACATATGATTATTATTCATAATAGTAATACGTATAGAATATGTACAATATTATCTGGCTTGTTGTTATGATTGTTAATATGACTATTGTTATAATTATTGCAGCAAACCTGTATCAAGACACAACGTTAATCGCTTCTCAAGTGAGCCCAGAAGTTGCATGTACAAGCCATGACAATTCAACATTTCGTTCCACCGTAAGTTTATCATATGTATACGTACTTTCAACAGATATGCATAAGTCAGAAATGAAACGGGCACTATATGGCACGCAGAATGATACTTGTTGACATTTCATTGCCAAGGGACGTAATACGTGTACGGGAAAATAGGACAAACAGAGATAACTTAGATTTTTACGCGATCTGATAGTACATATGATTATTATTCATAATAGTAATACGTATAGAATATGTACAATATTATCTGGCTTGTTGTTATGATTGTTAATATGACTATTGTTATAATTATTGCAGCAAACCTGTATCAAGACACAACGTTAATCGCTTCTCAAGTGAGCCCAGAAGTTGCATGTACAAGCCATGACAAGCCAACAATGCGTTCCACCGTAAGTTTTACATATGTATACGTACTTTCAACAGATATGCACAAGTCAGAAATGAAACGGGCACTCTATGGCACGCAGAATGATACTTGTTGACATTTCATTGCCAAGGGACGTAATACGTGTACGGGAAAATAGGACAAACAGAGATAACTTAGATTTTTACGCGATCTGATAGTACATATGATTATTATTCATAATAGTAATACGTATAGAATATGTACAATATTATCTGGCTTGTTGTTATGATTGTTAATATGAGTATTGTTATAATTATTGCAGCAAACCTGTATCAAGACACAACGTTAATCGCTTCTCAAGTGAGCCCAGAAGTTGCATGTACAAGCCATGACAAGCCAACAATGCGTTCCACCGTAAGTTTTTCATATGTATACGTACTTTCAACAGATATGCACAAGTCAGAAATGAAACGGGCACTCTATGGCACGCAGAATGATACTTGTTGACATTTCATTGCCAAGGGACGTAATACGTGTACGGGAAAATAGGACAAACAGAGATAACTTAGATTTTTACGCGATCTGATAGTACATATGATTATTATTCATAATAGTAATACGTATAGAATATGTACAATATTATCTGGCTTGTTGTTATGATTGTTAATATGAGTATTGTTATATTTATTGCAGCAAACCTGTATCAAGACACAACGTTAATCGCTTCTCAAGTGAGCCCAGAAGTTGCATGTACAAGCCATGACAAGCCAACATTGCGTTCCACCGTAAGTTTATCATATGTATACGTACTTTCAACAGATATGCACAAGTCAGAAATGAAACGGGCACTCTATGGCACGCAGAATGATACTTGTTGACATTTCATTGCCAAGGGACGTAATACGTGTACGGGAAAATAGGACAAACAGAGATAACTTAGATTTTTACGCGATCTGATAGTACATATGATTATTATTCATAATAGCAATACGTATAGAATATGTACAATATTATCTGGCTTGTTGTTATGATTGTTTATATGACTATTGTTATAATTATTGCAGCAAACCTGTATCAAGACACAACGTTAATCGCTTCTCAAGTGAGCCCAGAAGTTGCATGTACAAGCCATGACAAGCCAACATTGCGTTCCACCGTAAGTTTATCATATGTATACGTACTTTCAACAGATATGCACAAGTCAGAAATGAAACAGGCACTCTATGGCACGCAGAATGATACTTGTTGACATTTCATTGCCAAGGGACGTAATACGTGTACGGGAAAATAGGACAAACAGAGATAACTTAGATTTTTACGCGATCTGATAGTACATATGATTATTATTCATAATAGTAATACGTATAGAATATGTACAATATTATCTGGCTTGTTGTTATGATTGTTAATATGACTATTGTTATAATTATTGCAGCAAACCTGTATCAAGACACAACGTTAATCGCTTCTCAAGTGAGCCCAGAAGTTGCATGTACAAGCCATGACAAGCCAACAATGCGTTCCACCGTAAGTTTTACATATGTATACGTACTTTCAACAGATATGCACAAGTCAGAAATGAAACGGGCACTCTATGGCACGCAGAATGATACTTGTTGACATTTCATTGCCAAGGGACGTAATACGTGTACGGGAAAATAGGACAAACAGAGATAACTTAGATTTTTACGCGATCTGATAGTACATATGATTATTATTCATAATAGTAATACGTATAGAATATGTACAATATTATCTGGCTTGTTGTTATGATTGTTAATATGACTATTGTTATAATTATTGCAGCAAACCTGTATCAAGACACAACGTTAATCGCTTCTCAAGTGAGCCCAGAAGTTGCATGTACAAGCCATGACAAGCCAACATTGCGTTCCACCGTAAGTTTATCATATGTATACGTACTTTCAACAGATATGCACAAGTCAGAAATGAAACGGGCACTCTATGGCACGCAGAATGATACTTGTTGACATTTCATTGCCAAGGGACGTAATACGTGTACGGGAAAATAGGACAAACAGAGATAACTTAGATTTTTACGCGATCTGATAGTACATATGATTATTATTCATAATAGTAATACGTATAGAATATGTACAATATTATCTGGCTTGTTGTTATGATTGTTTATATGACTATTGTTATAATTATTGCAGCAAACCTGTATCAAGACACAACGTTAATCGCTTCTCAAGTGAGCCCAGAAGTTGCATGTACAAGCCATGACAAGCCAACAATGCGTTCCACCGTAAGTTTTTCATATGTATACGCACTTTCAACAGATATGCACACATCAGAAATGAAACGTGCACACTATGGCACGCAGAATGATACTTGTTGACATTTCATTGCCAAGGACGTAATACGTGTACGGGAAAATAGGACAAACAGAGATAACTTAGATTTTTACGCGATCTGATAGTACATATGATTATTATTCATAATAGTAATACGTATAGAATATGTACAATATTATCTGGCTTGTTGTTATGATTGTTAATATGACTATTGTTATAATTATTGCAGCAAACCTGTATCAAGACACAACGTTAATCGCTTCTCAAGTGAGCCCAGAAGTTGCATGTACAAGCCATGACAAGCCAACAATGCGTTCCACCGTAAGTTTTTCATATGTATACGTACTTTCAACAGATATGCACAAGTCAGAAATGAAACGGGCACTCTATGGCACGCAGAATGATACTTGTTGACATTTCATTGCCAAGGGACGTAATACGTGTACGGGAAAATAGGACAAACAGAGATAACTTAGATTTTTACGCGATCTGATAGTACATATGATTATTATTCATAATAGTAATACGTATAGAATATGTACAATATTATCTGGCTTGTTGTTATGATTGTTAATATGACTATTGTTATAATTATTGCAGCAAACCTGTATCAAGACACAACGTTAATCGCTTCTCAAGTGAGCCCAGAAGTTGCATGTACAAGCCATGACAAGCCAACAATGCGTTCCACCGTAAGTTTTTCATATGTATACGTACTTTCAACAGATATGCACAAGTCAGAAATGAAACGGGCACTCTATGGCACGCAGAATGATACTTGTTGACATTTCATTGCCAAGGGACGTAATACGTGTACGGGAAAATAGGACAAACAGAGATAACTTAGATTTCTACGCGATCTGATAGTACATATGATTATTATTCATAATAGTAATACGTATAGAATATGTACAATATTATCTGGCTTGTTGTTATGATTGTTAATATGACTATTGTTATAATTATTCAGCAAACCTGTATCAAGACACAACGTTAATCGCTTCTCAAGTGAGCCCAGAAGTTGCATGTACAAGCCATGACAAGCCAACATTGCGTTCCACCGTAAGTTTATCATATGTATACGTACTTTCAACAGATATGCACAAGTCAGAAATGAAACGGGCACTCTATGGCACGCAGAATGATACTTGTTGACATTTCATTGCCAAGGGACGTAATACGTGTACGGGAAAATAGGACAAACAGAGATAACTTAGATTTTTACGCGATCTGATAGTACATATGATTATTATTCATAATAGTAATACGTATAGAATATGTACAATATTATCTGGCTTGTTGTTATGATTGTTTATATGACTATTGTTATAATTATTGCAGCAAACCTGTATCAAGACACAACGTTAATCGCTTCTCAAGTGAGCCCAGAAGTTGCATGTACAAGCCATGACAAGCCAACAATGCGTTCCACCGTAAGTTTTTCATATGTATACGTACTTTCAACAGATATGCACAAGTCAGAAATGAAACGGGCACTCTATGGCACGCAGAATGATACTTGTTGACATTTCATTGCCAAGGGACGTAATACGTGTACGGGAAAATAGGACAAACAGAGATAACTTAGATTTTTACGCGATCTGATAGTACATATGATTATTATTCATAATAGTAATACGTAAAGAATAGGTACAATATTATCTGGCTTGTTGTTATGATTGTTAATATGACTATTGTTATAATTATTGCAGCAAACCTGTATCAAGACACAACGTTAATCGCTTCTCAAGTGAGCCAAGAAGTTGCATGTACAAGCCATGACAAGCCAACAATGCGTTCCACCGTAAGTTTTTCATATGTATACGTACTTTCAACAGATATGCACAAGTCAGAAATGAAACGGGCACTCTATGGCACGCAGAATGATACTTGTTGACATTTCATTGCTAAGGGACGTAATACGTGTACGGGAAAATAGGACAAACAGAGATAACTTAGATTTTTACGCGATCTGATAGTACATATGATTATTATTCATAATAATAATACGTATAGAATATGTACAATATTATCTGGCTTGTTGTTATGATTGTTAATATGACTATTGTTATAATTATTGCAGCAAACCTGTATCAAGACACAACGTTAATCGCTTCTCAAGTGAGCCCAGAAGTTGCATGTACAAGCCATGACAAGCCAACAATGCGTTCCACCGTAAGTTTTTCATATGTATACGTACTTGCAACAGATATGCACCAGTCAGAAATGAAACGGGCACTCTATGGCACGCATAATGATACTTGTTGACATTTCATTGCCAAGGGACGTAATACGTGTACGGATAAATAGGACAAACAGAGATAACTTAGATTTTTACGCGATCTGATAGTACATATGATTATTATTCATAATAGTAATACGTATAGAATATGTACAATATTATCTGGCTTGTTGTTATGATTGTTAATATGACTATTGTTATAATTATTGCAGCAAACCTGTATCAAGACACAACGTTAATCGCTTCTCAAGTGAGCCAGAAGTTGCATGTACAAGCCATGACAAGCCAACAATGCGTTCCACCGTAAGTTTTTTCATATGTATACGTACTTTCAACAGATATGCACAAGTCAGAAATGAAACGGGCACTCTATGGCACGCAGAATGATACTTGTTGACATTTCATTGCCAAGGGACGTAATACGTGTACGGGAAAATAGGACAAACAGAGATAACTTAGATTTTTACGCGATCTGATAGTACATATGATTATTATTCATAATAGTAATACGTATAGAATATGTACAATATTATCTGGCTTGTTGTTATGATTGTTAATATGACTATTGTTATAATTATTGCAGCAAACCTGTATCAAGACACAACGTTAATCGCTTTTCAAGTGACGCCAGAAGTTGCATGTACAAGCCATGACAAGACAACAATGCGTTCCACCGTAAGTTTTTCATATGTATACGTACTTTCAACAGATATGCACAAGTCAGAAATGAAACGGGCACTCTATGGCACGCAGAATGATACTTGTTGACAATTTCATTGCCAAGGGACGTAATACGTGTATCGGGAAAATAGGACAAACAGAGATAACTTAGATTTTTACGCGATCTGATAGTACATATGATTATATCTTCATAATAATAATACGTATAGAATATGTACAATATTATCTGGCTTGTTGTTATGATTGTTAATATGACTATTGTTATAATTATTGCAGCAAACCTGTATCAAGACACAACGTTAATCGCTTCTCAAGTGAGCCAGAAGTTGCATGTACAAGCCATGACAAGCCAAACAATGCGTTCCACCGTAAGTTTTTCATATGTATACGTACTTTCAACAGATATGCACCAGTCAGAAATTGAAACGGGCACACTATGGCACGCAGAATGATACTTGTTGACATTTCATTGCCAAGGGACGTAATACGTGTACGGGAACAATAGGACAACAGAGATAACTTAGATTTTTACGCTGATCTGATAGTACATATGATTATCTTATACATAATAGTAATACGTATAGAATATGTACAATATTATCTGGCTTGTTTGTTATGATTGTAATATATGACTATTGTTATAATTATTGCAGCAAACCTGTATCAAGACACAACGTTATCGTCCTCACAGTGAGCCCAGAAGATGCATGTACACAGCACATGACACAAGCCAACAATGCGTTCCACCGTAAGAATTTTTAAATGTATACGCACTTTCAACAGATACTGCACAAGTCACAGAATGAACGGGCTACTCCTATGGCACGCAGAATGATACTTGTTGACATTTCATTGCCAAGGGACGTAATACGTTGTACTGGGAAAATAGGACAAACACAATCTCGCATAGACTACATTACTTCCACCTCCCTCGTATTGTTAGTTGTGAGCTATGCGAGTATAGATGTTGTCTCTATATTCCGTACACGTATAACGTCCCCTGTCAATGAAATGTCAACAAGTACTATTCTGCGTGCCCATAGAGTGCCCGTATCATTTCTGACTTGTGCATATCTGTTGAAAGTGCGTATACATATTAAACAAACTTACGGTGGAACGCATTGTTGGCTTGTCATGGCTTGTACATGCAACTTCTGGGCTCACTTGAGAAGCGATTAACGTTGTGTCTTGATACAGGTTTGCTGCAATAATATATAACAATAGTCATATTAACAATCATAACAACAAGCAAGATAATATTGTACCATATTCTATACGTATTCCTATTATGAATAATAATCTAAGTACTATCAGATCGCGTAAAAATCTAAGTTATCTCTGTTTGTACCTATTATCCGTACACGTATTAACGTCCCTTGGCAATGAAATGTCAACAAGTATCATTCTGCGTGCCATAGAGTGCCCGTTTCATTTCTGACTGGTGCATATCTGTTGAAAGTACGTATACATATGAAAAACTTACGGTGGAACGCATTGTTGGCTTGTCATGGCTTGTACATGCAACTTCTGGGCTCACTTGAGAAGCGATTAACGTTGTGTCTTGATACAGGTTTGCTGCAATAATTATAACAACTAGTCATATTAACAATCATAACAACAAGCCAGATAATATTGTACATATTCTATACGTATTATTATTATGAATAATAAACATATGTACTATCAGATCGCGTAAAAATCTAAGTTATCTCTGTTTGTCCTATTTTCCCGTACACGTATTACGTCCCTTGGCAATGAAATGTCAACCAAGTATCATTCTGCGTGCCATAGAGTGCCCGTTTCATTTCTGACTTGTGCATATCTGTTGAAAGTACGTATACATATGAAAAACTTACGGTGGAACGCATTGTTGGCTTGTCATGGCTTGTACATGCAACTTCATGGCTCACTTGAAAAGCGATTAACGTTGTGTCTTGATACAGGTTTGCTGCAATAATTATAACAATAGTCATATTAACAATCATAACAACAAGCCAGATAATATTGTACATATTCTATACGTATTACCTATTATGAATAATAATCATATGTACTATCAGATCGCGTAAAAATCTAAGTTATCTCTGTTTGTCCTATTTTCCCGTACACGTATTACGTCCCTTGGCAATGAAATGTCAACAAGTATCATTCTGCGTGCCATAGAGTGCCGTTTCATTTCTGACTTGTGCATATCTGTTGAAAGTACGTATACATATGAAAAACTTACGGTGGAACGCATTGTTGGCTTGTCATGGCTTGTACATGCAACTTCTGGGCTCACTTGAGAAGCGATTAACGTTGTGTCTTGATACAGGTTTGCTGCAATAATTATAACAATAGTCATATTAACAATCATTAACAACAAGCCAGATAATATTGTACATATTCTATACGTATTACTATTATGAATAATAATCATATGTACTATCAGATCGCGTAAAAATCTAAGTTATCTCTGTTTGTCCTATTTATCCGTACACGTATTACGTCCCTTGGCAATGAAATGTCAACAAGTATCATTATGCGTGCCATAGAGTGCCCGTTTCATTTCTGACTGTGCATATCTGTTGCAAGTACGTATACATATGAAAAACTTACGGTGGAACGCATTGTTGGCTTGTCATGGCTTGTACATGCAACTTCTGGGCTCACTTGAGAAGCGATTAACGTTGTGTCTTGATACAGGTTTGCTGCAATAATTATAACAATAGTCATATTAACAATCATAACAACAAGCCAGATAATATTGTACATATTCTATACGTATTATTATTATGAATAATAATCATATGTACTATCAGATCGCGTAAAAATCTAAGTTATCTCTGTTTGTCCTATTTTCCCGTACACGTATTACGTCCCCTTAGCAATGAAATGTCAACAAGTATCATTCTGCGTGCCATAGAGTGCCCGTTTCATTTCTGACTTGTGCATATCTGTTGAAAGTACGTATACATATGAAAAACTTACGGTGGAACGCATTGTTGGCTTGTCATGGCTTGTACATGCAACTTCTTGGCTCACTTGAGAAGCGATTAACGTTGTGTCTTGATACAGGTTTGCTGCAATAATTATAACAATAGTCATATTAACAATCATAACAACAAGCCAGATAATATTGTACCTATTCTTTACGTATTACTATTATGAATAATAATCATATGTACTATCAGATCGCGTAAAAATCTAAGTTATCTCTGTTTGTCCTATTTTCCGTACACGTATTACGTCCCTTGGCAATGAAATGTCAACAAGTATCATTCTGCGTGCCATAGAGTGCCCGTTTCATTTCTGACTTGTGCATATCTGTTGAAAGTACGTATACATATGAAAAACTTACGGTGGAACGCATTGTTGGCTTGTCATGGCTTGTACATGCAACTTCTGGGCTCACTTGAGAAGCGATTAACGTTGTGTCTTGATACAGGTTTGCTGCAATAATTATAACAATAGTCATATAAACAATCATAACAACAAGCCCAGATAATATTGTACATATTCTATACGTATTACTATTATGAATAATAATCATATGTACTATCAGATCGCGTAAAAATCTAAGTTATCTCTGTTTGTCCTATTTTCCCGTACACGTATTACGTCCCTTGGCAATGAAATGTCAACAAGTATCATTCTGCGTGCCATAGAGTGCCCGTTTCATTTCTGACTTGTGCATATCTGTTGAAAGTACGTATACATATGATAAACTTACGGTGGAACGCAATGTTGGCTTGTCATGGCTTGTACATGCAACTTCTGGGCTCACTTGAGAAGCGATTAACGTTGTGTCTTGATACAGGTTTGCTGCAATAATTATAACAATAGTCATATTAACAATCATAACAACAAGCCAGATAATATTGTACATATTCTATACGTATTACTATTATGAATAATAATCATATGTACTATCAGATCGCGTAGAAAATCTAAGTTATCTCTGTTTGTCCTATTTTCCCGTACACGTATTACGTCCCTTGGCAATGAAATGTCAACAAGTATCATTCTGCGTGCCATAGAGTGCCCGTTTCATTTCTGACTTGTGCATATCTGTTGAAAGTACGTATACATATGAAAAACTTACGGTGGAACGCATTGTTGGCTTGTCATGGCTTGTACATGCCAACTTCTGGGCTCACTTGAGAAGCGATTAACGTTGTGTCTTGATACAGGTTTGCTGCAATAATTATAACAATAGTCATATTAACAATCATAACAACAAGCCAGATAATATTGTACATATTCTATACGTATTACTATTATGAATAATAATCATATGTACTATCAGATCGCGTAAAAATCTAAGTTATCTCTGTTTGTCCTATTTTCCCGTACACGTATTACGTCCCTTGCAATGAAATGTCACAAGTATCATTCTGCGTGCCATAGAGTGCCCGTTTCATTTCTGACTTGTGCATATCTGTTGAAAGTACGTATACATATGAAAAACTTACGGTGGAACGCATTGTTGGCTTGTCATGGCTTGTACATGCAACTTCTGGGCTCACTTGAGAAGCGATTAACGTTGTGTCTTGATACAGGTTTGCTGCAATAATTATAACAATAGTCATATTAACAATCATAACAACAAGCCAGATAATATTGTACATATTCTATACGTATTACTATTATGAATAATAATCATATGTACTATCAGATCGCGTAAAAATCTAAGTTATCTCTGTTTGTCCTATTTTCCCGTACACGTATTACGTCCCTTGGCAATGAAATGTCAACAAGTATCATTCTGCGTGCCATAGTGTGCACGTTTCATTTCTGATGTGTGCATATCTGTTGAAAGTGCGTATACATATGAAAAACTTACGGTGGAACGCATTGTTGGCTTGTCATGGCTTGTACATGCAAACTTCTGGGCTCACTTGAGAAGCGATTAACGTTGTGTCTTGATACAGGTTTGCTGCAATAATTATAACAATAGTCATATAAACAATCATAACAACAAGCCAGATAATATTGTACATATTCTATACGTATTACTATTATGAATAATAATCATATGTACTATCAGATCGCGTAAAAATCTAAGTTATCTCTGTTTGTCCTATTTTCCCGTACACGTATTACGTCCCTTGGCAATGAAATGTCAACAAGTATCATTCTGCGTGCCATAGAGTGCCCGTTTCATTTCTGACTTGTGCATATCTGTTGAAAGTACGTATACATATGATAAACTTACGGTGGAACGCAATGTTGGCTTGTCATGGCTTGTACATGCAACTTCTGGGCTCACTTGAGAAGCGATTAACGTTGTGTCTTGATACAGGTTTGCTGCAATAATTATAACAATAGTCATATTAACAATCATAACAACAAGCCAGATAATATTGTACATATTCTATACGTATTACTATTATGAATAATAATCATATGTACTATCAGATCGCGTAAAAATCTAAGTTATCTCTGTTTGTCCTATTTTCCCGTACACGTATTACGTCCCCTTGGCAATGAAATGTCAACAAGTATCATTCTGCGTGCCATAGAGTGCCCGTTTCATTTCTGACTTGTGCATATCTGTTGAAAGTACGTATACATATGTAAAACTTACGGTGGAACGCATTGTTGGCTTGTCATGGCTTGTACATGCAACTTCTGGGCTCACTTGAGAAGCGATTAACGTTGTGTCTTGATACAGGTTTGCTGCAATAATTATAACAATAGTCATATTAACAATCATAACAACAAGCCAGATAATATTGTACATATTCTATACGTATTACTATTATGAATAATAATCATATGTACTATCAGATCGCGTAAAAATCTAAGTTATCTCTGTTTGTCCTATTTTCCCGTACACGTATTACGTCCCTTGGCAATGAAATGTCAACAAGTATCATTCTGCGTGCCATAGAGTGCCTGTTTCATTTCTGACTTGTGCATATCTGTTGAAAGTACGTATACATATGATAAACTTACGGTGGAACGCAATGTTGGCTTGTCATGGCTTGTACATGCAACTTCTGGCTCACTTGAGAAGCGATTAACGTTGTGTCTTGATACAGGTTTGCTGCAATAATTATAACAATAGTCATATAAACAATCATAACAACAAGCCAGATAATATTGTACATATTCTATACGTATTGCTATTATGAATAATAATCATATGTACTATCAGATCGCGTAAAAATCTAAGTTATCTCTGTTTGTCCTATTTTCCCGTACACGTATTACGTCCCTTGGCAATGAAATGTCAACAAGTATCATTCTGCGTGCCATAGAGTGCCCGTTTCATTTCTGACTTGTGCATATCTGTTGAAAGTACGTATACATATGATAAACTTACGGTGGAACGCAATGTTGGCTTGTCATGGCTTGTACATGCAACTTCTGGGCTCACTTGAGAAGCGATTAACGTTGTGTCTTGATACAGGTTTGCTGCAATAAATATAACAATACTCATATTAACAATCATAACAACAAGCCAGATAATATTGTACATATTCTATACGTATTACTATTATGAATAATAATCATATGTACTATCAGATCGCGTAAAAATCTAAGTTATCTCTGTTTGTCCTATTTTCCCGTACACGTATTACGTCCCCTTGGCAATGAAATGTCAACAAGTATCATTCTGCGTGCCATAGAGTGCCCCGTTTCATTTCTGACTTGTGCATATCTGTTGAAAGTACGTATACATATGAAAAACTTACGGTGGAACGCATTGTTGGCTTGTCATGGCTTGTACATGCAACTTCTGGGCTCACTTGAGAAGCGATTAACGTTGTGTCTTGATACAGGTTTGCTGCAATAATTATAACAATACTCATATTAACAATCATAACAACAAGCCAGATAATATTGTACATATTCTATACGTATTACTATTATGAATAATAATCATATGTACTATCAGATCGCGTAAAAATCTAAGTTATCTCTGTTTGTCCTATTTTCCCGTACACGTATTACGTCCCTTGGCAATGAAATGTCAACAAGTATCATTCTGCGTGCCATAGAGTGCCCGTTTCATTTCTGACTTGTGCATATCTGTTGAAAGTACGTATACATATGTAAAACTTACGGTGGAACGCATTGTTGGCTTGTCATGGCTTGTACATGCAACTTCTGGGCTCACTTGAGAAGCGATTAACGTTGTGTCTTGATACAGGTTTGCTGCAATAATTATAACAATAGTCATATTAACAATCATAACAACAAGCCAGATAATATTGTACATATTCTATACGTATTACTATTATGAATAATAATCATATGTACTATCAGATCGCGTAAAAATCTAAGTTATCTCTGTTTGTCCTATTTTCCCGTACACGTATTACGTCCCTTGGCAATGAAATGTCAACAAGTATCATTCTGCGTGCCATATAGTGCCCGTTTCATTTCTGACTTATGCATATCTGTTGAAAGTACGTATACATATGATAAACTTACGGTGGAACGAAATGTTGAATTGTCATGGCTTGTACATGCAACTTCTGGGCTCACTTGAGAAGCGATTAAACGTTGTGTCTTGATACAGGTTTGCTGCAATAATTATAACAATAGTCATATTAACAATCATAACAACAAGCCAGATAATATTGTACATATTCTATACGTATTACTATTATGAATAATAATCATATGTACTATCAGATCGCGTAAAAATCTAAGTTATCTCTGTTTGTCCTATTTTTCCCGTACACGTATTACGTCCCTTTGCAATGAAATGTCAACAAGTATCATTCTGCGTGCCATAGAGTGCACGTTTCATTTCTGACTGTGTGCATATCTGTTGAAAGTACGTATACATATGAAAAACTTACGGTGGAACGCATTGTTGGCTTGTCATGGCTTGTACATGCAACTTCTGGGCTCACTTGAGAAGCGATTAACGTTGTGTCTTGATACAGGTTTGCTGCAATAATTATAACAATAGTCATATTAACAATCATAACAACAAGCCAGATAATATTGTACATATTCTATACGTATTATTATTATGAATAATAATCATATGTACTATCAGATCGCG
>JAWPHD010023595.1:0-21702 GCA_037043455.1 Cyrtodaria siliqua | reverse complement strand
AAACAGCAGTCCCATGACCGTATAGCGTCTCCACACAATCCACACAATCTTCCTTGGTGATTAGTTTGGTATAGGGCCAGGTTTTTTTCTTGGATCTATGCACTGCAATAGCTCGTCCCGCCCCATGTGCACGTATGTCTTTTTTGGCCTCTCCAAGAAATTGAAATCTGAAAATAAGTTTTTCATAAAATATTGACAGCATGTGTTTTACAAGTATGATCTGCTGCCTTAAATATAGCTTTAAATTGTTTTTAAGAAAACCTTTATAAAGTGTTTTTTTTCCAAGATTAAGAGCTAGACCCTTTTGTGTGTAACTGGTGCAAGTGTCTTCAGCGAAACGATGCAATAGGGCGAGTGTTCAGGGCCATTTTACCATCATGTTTTGTATGTGCTTTCAACTTAACACTTTTTGAAGCTGCAGTGTTTAGTGTTTTTGTTTGAACTATGGAGGGCTGGCGTGGCGCAGTCTGTAGCGCGGCGGATTTGTAACCGGAGACCCCGGGTTCAATCCTCCGTGGTGCCACTGAGTTCCGTCGGTGTGTTCTTGGGCAAGACACTTTCCCTTAGCCCCGTCCGTCGGATGGGGACGTAAACCGGGCGGTCCCGTGTATCGGTCTATCCTCCGAGCACGTTAAAGAACCATAGGAATCTATTTGATAATAAGAGTAGGGCAAGTTCCCGGATTCCTATGTATCCTTCCCCTCTCTCTGGGGCGGCTCTAAATAACCTATACTGTGTTGATGAGCCGTTAAACAACATTCAATTGTTTGAACTATAAATACATAATCTTGGGTAAGTACATGTTTCAGTACCTTGATTCTTCTGACAGCAAGCATTTATAAGTTACATTTTTTTTTTTTAAACCAATACCAATTTTTTTAATAGAAAACAATTATTATACCTTTATACTTTGGTCAGGTAGAAGGTACAAAGACCTGAGAAGTATTCTGGTCCATGGTTTTATCTTTCTGCGTCTTCATTTTTGCAGCATTCTTGTTTAGCTTTTCCAGCCTATCGAAATATAAATGCAACCAAAATGTAGAAATCAAAATAAAATGTAAAAAGGCCGAGTTGAACGTCATCAGCAAAATGACATGCATATTTTGAAACTGTATCAAATCATTTTCTTTAAAATCCTGATTAATATATGATTATATGAATAAACTTCTTTGTTTTACAAGATATCTCATTCAGAATCTGTTTTGCTTGGACTATAAACGGCCAACCGGAAGCCGCTGTGAAAGTAACGACCGGAAGCCGGTCTACATTCCAAAACTCAACTTCTCAAGTCGCAGTTCCAAAATCCATTAGATTTTATGCTTGTTAACCAAACACTTTACACAAATTGTTTCATTCATAAGAGTATGCATTTAATTGTAACGAGCTGTTTTCCATCGTTAAAAATGTCTGCAAATTTACGATCCCCGTACATTCGCGAAAACTGATGACGTTATATTCAGCATACGATTTCCTACATTTTAAAAAGTAATTGATGCGTTCGTGTTTCGTGGAAGAATATATATCTACTTATTAACTTGTTTATATGCATGACATATGATTAGTGTATGTTCCAAAATACCTACGGCTGTTGTTTTTTCTGCTTTCGCGGTCATGAGAGTCGGTCTTGCAGCGTTCTTTTTGAAACTGTGACGTCACGTAATTTTCACACGTCGTTATAACCGTTATAATTCCGTTCATGCGGGTGGCGTTCTATTGAATAAAACTCGCTGTTTCTAGATATATTGACCTGAATCACCAATAATAGCATGTGTTTTCCACATCAAACAATATCATTAAATCATTTTAATTTCTCGCTCAATATCAGTTTAAAAGGGACACACGGAAAGCTTGATATCTTTTTCATTTTCCAAAGTTTTATTTATTTAGCGCTTTCCTTTAAATATCAAGCGCGGTGCTTATATTTTGCTTATTGTCACAGAGCCCCTCTATCGGTGTCACTCGCCAGATAGTGTGAAATACACCTGCACAAATAACAAGTTTTTGACTGTCATTTCTCGCTTCTGAGAAGTCAAGTCGGCGACCTAAGGTCATATTTGCGGCCCTGGAATGTTATGTGAGAAAATGCGAACTCAAAGCACTCGTTTATTAATGCGATTATATGAGGTATTCAGTGTATTTCATTGATAAAGTATGAAATTAAACGTAAATGGATGCGCATCTTCCTCAAAAGCGTTACAAAATTAGCGATATGCTTCTTTTTTCCCAAACAATCGTAAATCATAATAATGAGCGGCCCTGGATTATTTTTCGAGAAAATGCGATTTTTTTAATACACTCGAAGAACTCGTTTATTAATGCGACTGGAAGAGGTATTCAGTGTATTTCATTTGTAAAGAATGAAATTAAACATATATATGGATGTGCGTCTTTCCCAAAAAAGCGTTACAAACTTAGCGATATGCTTCTTTTTTCATATGTCACCGGTTTTCGCGATTTCAATAAAGGAAAAGATATTTATAGTTCTGAATGTTTAATTGATATACAGGCCTAACACTACTGCATACATGTTCAAAAATACACTAAGTGGACTTAAATGTTGGGCAAGACAATTGCCTTTTGAAAATATGCTTGCTCTGAGGCTGAGAAAGTGGATTTTAAAAATATTTCCAAAAAAACATTTTTGAAACGGTCAATAGCATTGAGAGTGCCTTCTGATTAAAATAAGGCATAATTCATTTTACAACTAAAACCATCTCCGAGCAGATTGTGTATCTTAGAATTATATAAAAAAAAGAAAAGGAAAGGTGGGGAATAGACTCCTGCTGACCACCCTTCGAAATCCAAAAACGTGCTGTCTGTGTCGGCGCCTGAAAAAAATCCTGGGGTGAACCCTGGCTGAGCTGTTTGTTGAGGTTAGGGCTGGATGACTTAAAACTATGGTCACCAGCTCAACCATGGTCATTAAGATTATCAAAGATTGCCAATGGCAACCATGTTTAATGTCGACACAGTTCTGGAAGGAATAATGTAATCTTTTTTCATTCCATGTAATCACATAAAGGATGTCAATATAATAACCTTTAATTTGCACATAAATTGATATAGATTTGTTTAATGAAGATGAAGTCTGAACATTTCAGAACATTTCAGACTTTTCGTCTGAACATATCAGACTTACGGTGGAAGTCTGGACATTTCAGACTTTAGGAAATTCATTTATTTAAATTTTAAGTCTGGACAGTTTTGACAGTTCCGATTCATTTTTCAACCGAAGTAAGAATTTCAAGAAAGCAAAAAAAGGTTTTCTAATTATAGATAAAGTAAAATTTATATATATACAATCATGGATATTTTTTTATTTTTGAAGTCTGAACATTTCAGACCTTCAGATGTTTCTTTACCTTAACACAGACAGATTCAGACTTTACTTTTATATAAAATATCTAAGTCTGAAGAGTTCAGAAAGTGTTCAGTTTATATTCAGAAGATGTATAATTTGAAATTGTCTGAATCACTTCTGAATAGTTCTGAATCATTTTCTGAACTGTTCAGAAAGTGTTCAGTTCATATTCAGAATATGTATAATCTGAAATTGTCTGAATCACTTGTGAATATTTCTGAATCATTTTCTGAACTGTTCAGAAAGGGTTCAGTTCATATTCAGAATATGTATAATCTGAAATTGTCTGAATCACATCTGAAGAGTTCTGAATTTTTTCTGAACTGTTCAGATGCTGTTCTGCCATGTTCAACAATTGTTCAGACAATTATCAGAACAGTGATTTTATGTTCAGCCAAAATTCAGATGGCAATTTTGTGTACAGACAGATTCAGACAGTGCTCAGACAGGATTCAGAAAGTTTCAGACAAAATTCAGAAATTATGTTTCATGAGGGCACAAACAGCTGGTCATAAATGTCAGAATTATTTGGGTCTATCCTCATGTTTTCACTGTTCATTTCGCTGTTATTTGGTTATGCTCAATAATCTGCTTTAATACTTACAGACAGTGTCACTTTAAAGTTTGTTGTTATATTTTCGTACTTTAAAAAACATAACAATATTGAGAAAGTAAGTTTAAAAAAAATAAATAAAAAAAATAAAAAAATTACCCCACCCACTCCACCAAATATTGGGCGCGATTTTTCAAAAACGGCCGTAAAACGACGGCTGCACGGATGGCTGGCTAATAACTTCCCCTCTGAAAAATAACCGATTGTATGAAACAAACTGAGTACGATATACAGTAGTACGAATCTAATTGTGGACGAAGAACGAAATTTCGTAGGAGTTGTCGTTCTTGAATTCACTCTATTTTTAGAAGCAAGTCTGCTTGCTTACCAACAAGTAAACATCCGGTTTTGATTTTAACAGCGCAAATATCGTATTTCTAGCTAGACACGCGATTTAAGCTAGAAAAAAATAATTAGCTCATCAATTTTTTCACTTGTCCGACAGGACGACCAGACAGGAAAACTTACTCGTCCTGCACGAGGTGTCACTCGTCATGACGAGCGGACGAGTGGATTTTTCCTGCCCTGGTCAATATGATTGCTGCCTATTGATCTAGTCAATATGATTGTCACACATGGGTCTAGTCAATGTGATTGTCACACATTGGTCTAGTCAGTATGATTGCTGCCTATTGATCTAGTCAATGTGATTGTCACACATTGGTCTAGTCGGTGTGATTGCCGCCTATTGATCTAGTCAATATGATTGTCACACATTGGTCTAGTCAATATTATTGCTGCCTATTGATCTAATCAATGTGATTGTCACACATTGGTCTAGTCAATATGATTGTCACACATTGGTCTAGTCAATGTGATTGCCGCCCATTGGTCTAGTCAATGTGATTGCCGCCCATTGGTCTAGTCAATGTGATTGCCGCCCATTGGTCTAGTCAATGTGATTGCCGCCTATTAAATATGAAGAGGACCGTATAATTTCCTTTTCTGTTTTTTCTGGAATCATGCCTTATTTCTTACCAGTTGAAATGGGTCGGAAAGATATGTTGGATATGGTTCCCGATTGTAGCTGCACTGTACAAAATGCTATCCTGCTATGTCAGTCATGATAGAAAATTAAGGAAATCTTAGGATTTAAAGAAAGATTTTCTACATAACGAGGTAGATAATATTGCTGTTCCTATTGTCTTGCTCCTCTGTACACATTTTCCCAAGTGAGGCTGTCTTTGGACGTGTGTATAGATTACACGGGATTGCTGATTTATGTCAGTAGACAATGTAGTTTATGCCGTGTCAAAACGTGACTCCATTCTGTCCTCTAGACATGACAATGTAATTAACAGGACATTGATTGCCCACTCAATGTCCAGCTCAGTGCTATAGGCACAACTAGTTTATAGTTGATTGAATTCGGACATTTATAGATTAGCAATCAAACAGGATGATAGTCCTTGTAAGTCACAATATTCCTAAGGTAGTAAGCAACAGCAACTGTAAATTTTTTTTTTAATTAATTACTTGTGACACAACACGGTGCCTTGGAGAGTTTTGATGATCAATGTTTTTTTCCCCTGTGATCCTCCGTGATCAATACGCAGCAGGCAGTAAAGCATAAAACATCAAATCTTTGATACGATATAAATGTCAAAACACCAGCCGAGTCGAATGATCTGAACTGATTTCAATTCATCATATCAGCTTCTCAGTTATCATTGTTTACCAGTAACATACATTATACGTCTTCATCCTGTTTTCTTTCCTACTTTGTGTGTTAGGCCTCTTTTTTTTTTAATAACGGTTTACAGATTTCCCGAGTCTAATTTTCCCGTTTTGGAAAAAAAATAATTTTACTTTTCACTTTTTTTTTTTTCATTTTTAGCTCTACTGATCAAAGATCAGCAGAGCTTATGCCGTGGTTCGGTGTCCGTCGTCTGTCTGTCTGTCTGTCCGTCGGTAAACTTTTTTTGTAGCGACTACTCCTCTGAAACTACTTGACGGATTTTCATGAAACATTACAGAAATGTTGCCCATGAAGTCTAGTTGATCCTAGCAAAAATTTATGTCCAAGATGGCCGCCAAATCTAAAAATAGGTTTTAAAAAACAAGTTTGTAGCGACTACTTCTTGAAAACTCAAAGTGATATTGATATGGGACCTTATCTAAAATGATCAGCATGACATAATGTTGGTCCTTGGTCAAAAATCGTTTTGATTCGACGTTAAACATGGCTGCCAGCGGCCATCTTTTTTTACATAGAGTTATATAATGAAAACTTGTAGCGACTACTCCTCTGAAACTACTTGACGGATTTTCATGAAACTTCACAGGAATGTTGCTTTTGATGTCTAATTGATCCTAGCAAAATTTGAGGTCGGCCGGAAATTCAAAATGGCCGCCACGGCTAAAAATAAATTTTTAAAATACAAGTTTGTAGCGACTTCTTCTTGAAAACTAAGTGATATTGATATGGGACTTTTTCTAAAATGATCAGCATGACATGATGTTGGTCCTTGTCAAAAATTGTTTTGATTCAACGTTAAACATGGCTGCCAGCGGCCATCTTTGTTTACATAGAGTTATATAGTAAAAACTTGTAGCGACTACTCCTTTGAAACTACTTGGCGGATTTTCATGAAACTTTACAGGAATGTTGCTCTTAATGTCTTATTGATCCTAGCAAAATTTCAGATCGGCCAGAAATTCAAGATGGCCACCACAGCTAAAAATAGATTTTTAAAAAAGAAGTTTGTAGCGACTACGTCTTGAAAACTATAAGTGATATTGATATGGGACTTTTTGTAAAATGATCAGCATGACATGATGGTTATCAGAGTCAATCATTATTTTGATTCGACGTTAAACATGGCTGCCAGTGGCCATCTTTGTTTACATAGAGTTATATAATGAAAACTTGTAGCGACTACTTCTCTGAAACTACTTGACGGATTTTCATGAAACTTCACAGGAATGTTGCTCTTGATGTCTAATTGATCCTAGCAAAATTTCAGGTCGGCCGGAAATTCAAGATGGCCGCCACGGCTAAAAATAAATTTTCAAAAAACAAGTCTGTAGCGACTACTTCCTGAAATCAAAATCAATCAGTAGAGCTTCAAGGTCATTGACCTCTTGTTAAAATACAAGTTTGTAGAGACTACTTCTTGAAAACTATAAGTTATACTGATATGGGACTTTTTCTAAAATGATCAGCATGACATGGTGTTTGTCCTTGTCAAAAATCGTTTTGATTCAATGTTAAACATGGCTGCACGGGCCATCTTTGTTTACATAGAGTTATATAGTAAAAAATTGTAGCGACTACTCCTCTGAAACTACTTGGCGGATTTTCATGAAACTTTACAGGAATGTTGCTCTTGATTTCTAATTGATCCTAGCAAAATTACAGATCGGCCAGAAATTCAAGATGGCCACCACAGCTAAAAATAGATTTTTAGCACTACTGATCAGAGATCAGCAGAGCTTATGCCGTGGTGCGGTGTCCGTCGTCCGTCCGTCCGTCTGTCTGTCCGTCCGTCTGTCCGTCCGTTAACTTTTTCTTTTGTAGCGACTACTCCTCTGAAACTACTGAATGGATTTTCATGAAACTTTACAGAAATGTTGCCCATGAAGTCTAGTTGATCCTAGCAAAAATTCATGTAGATGTGAAATCCAAGATGGCCGCCAAATCTAAAAATAGGTTTTTAAAAAACAAGTTTGTAGCGACTACTTCTTGAAAACTCTAAGGGATATTGCTATGGGACTTTTTCTAAAATGATCAGCATGACATGATGTTGGTCCTTGTCGAAAATCGTTTTGATTCGACGTTAAACATGGCTGCCAGCGGCCATCTTTGTTTACATAGAGTTATATAATGAAAACTTGTAGCGACTACTCCTCTGAAACTACTTGACGGATTTTCATGAAACTTCACAGGAATGTTGCTCTTGATGTCTAATTGATCCTAGCAAAATTTCAGGTCGGCCGGAAATTCAAGATGGCCACCATGGCTAAAAATAGATTTTTAAAAAATAAGTTTGTAGCGACTACTTCTTGAAAACTATAAGAGATATTGATATGGGACTTTTTCTAAAATGATCAGCATGACATGATGGTTATCCGAGTCGAACATTATTTTGATTCGACATTAAACATGGCTGCCAGTGACCATCTTTGTTTACATAGAGTTATATATTGAAAACTTGTAGCGACTACTCGTCTGAAACTACTTGACAGATTTTCATGAAACTTCACAGGAATGTTGCTCTTGATGTCTTATTGATCCAAGCAAAATTTCAGATCGGCCAGAAATTCAAGATGGCCGCCACAGCTAAAAATAGATTTAAAAAAAATAAGTTTGTAGCGACTACTTCTTGAAAACTATAAGTGATATTGATATGGGACTTTTTCTAAAATTATCAGCATGACATGATGGTTATCCGAGTCGAACAATATTTTGATTCAATGTTAAACATGGCTGTCAGCGGTCATCTTTGTTTACATAGAGTTATATAATGAAAACTTGTAGCGATTACTCCTCTGAAATTACTTGAAGGATTTTCATGAAACTTCACACGAATGTTGCTCTTGATGTCTAATTGATCATAGCAAAAGTTCAGGTCGGCTGGAAAGTCAAGATGGCCGCCACGGCTAAAAAGAATTTTTCAGAAAACAAGTTTGTAGCGGCTACTTCCTGAAATCAAAATCAATCAGTAGAGCTTCAAGGTCATTGTCCTCTTGTTTTTTCTTGTTTTTTTTCCCACTCGTGTCGAGGACTAGAATTCCGTGCAAGTTTTTCCCGTTATATTCGTTTGTTGTATCCTGCATTTGTTGTCATTCATTTAAGGTTAGACATGCTCGGTTATCTAAAGTATGCTATTAAACATGGATTTCGATAGGGATCTACGAAATGTGATGTTCGATTTTTGATTCTCTCCCCCTTTTTGACTTAAAACGTCAACATTTTGCTTGTAATTTTCTCTCTCAATTTCCCCCCCCCCCGAGTAATTTTATTTTTATTTTTATTTCGACCTCCTGACGTAATTTTCCAGAAAAAATCCGTAAACCAAGTTATTAAAAAAAAGAGGCCATAGAGCTGGATTGCTAGATGTTTGAAATTGCTGTTTATGAAATGTCACATATATAAGTGTTTCACGAGGGTTTAATAATAATAATAGCTGTAAAGGTTTGCCAAAAAGTGGTTGAGGCAAATTGTTTAAATGTTATCCCTTTATACCCATATGATGTCATTTATCATATGTCAGGGCTTTGTCCGAGGAAAACCTGGTTATTAGATTGGAGTATGTCGTTTGAAGGGTGTCGATTGAAGGGCAGGCTTGCATGCGGGCGGGCGTGTGGTGTCAAACTCTTAGTTTCCGCTCAATTTATTAGGAATGAGGTATTGCGATGAAACTTGCGGGTTAGCTGGCTTATATGGAAAGGAAGCTAGTATATATGGTAATTTAGAACTATGATGTCATGTTTCTCAAAATGGCGGCTCCCATATTCGTTTTATTCAAACAACCTTCTATGGGTCATATCTTCTTCTTTTTTTTCCGATTTTGATAATTCTTACACCTTTTTCCAAGTTTTTTAGAACTCTCAATAATGATAATTGTGTGGCTGTGTCACTACATTGCCTTTAAAGTAGGGATGGCTAAATGGTATTGGAATTGGAACATTTTCGAGTGGTTAAAGTCTTTGACTTGAAATCACTTACCCCTCACCACTGTGGGTTCGATCGCTCATGGGCCTCGGAATCTTTATGTGAGGAAGCTATCCAGCTGTCTTGCGGAACGTCAGTGGTTCTACCTAAGTGCCCGCCCATGCACGAAAATTGCCCGGATGGGCACCTGGGGTCTTCCTCCACCAATGGAAGCTAGAAAGTCCCATATATGACCTTAGCAGTTGGTGCGACTATCAAATCAAATTCATTTCGATTATTTGAATTTCCCACCTCAATTTTAGACACATTATTGAGCCCATTGCAATTTTAGACACATTATTGAACCCATTGCAATTTTAGACACATTATTGAGCCCGTTGCAAGTTAGACACATTATTGAGCCCGTTTGCAACTTCTCCTCAAATAATCAGGAAGTTGGTAAAACTTGCATGTCTGGTCTCCAGTTTCCAATAATTCAAGTGATGCGGCTTTATGCAGAGTGGTTTTATCTGGTCACCGTTTCTTACAAAATACACTCCTGACTTTGCATATTCATAAGATCGTGCGATACAGAAAAATGAGAACAAAACAATATAATTGAGCATGTACGGCAGTATTGATTAAACTTATGGCCTATGATGTATGATGGACTGCCTCTTGTGCAAGTTGGGACGATGAGCATCCTAGTTTTTCACCCTCCCACCTTGTTACCAGCACCCACCTTATTTCCAGAGCATAGGTTAAATACTTGTCAAGATATCTCCTACAATGGCCTCGTGTATCATCCCAGGTGTATTAACCTTTGTGTATCAACCTATAAACTTAGAGAGGTGTTCGTTTACATTATTTGTTTAAAAGCTTTTTTTTCCACAAAGTAAAATAAGGTGGTGGTGGGGTATATCGATGGCTGTGTCTTCTTATTGTGTGGTGGTTGGGTATATCGATGGCTGTGTCTTCTTATTGTGACTTGATCCTGGGCCATGAATGTCTAAATATGTTTCACTTTGCAATCGCCTGCCTATATAATATAACATCCATATAGACACAAATAAAAAAAAAAGGATGGTACAAATTACATAATTATCTGTATATCATATTAATATGGTTGAGCAATTCAATATGAAAAGTCACTTTTGTGGATAGGTATCTGCTGTTCGTAAAGACTGAAATATTATCTTCTTTAAAGATAAATGAAATGAAATTAAATGGAGTTTTACATCCCATTAACATCATATTAGGTTATTTTGGGGGAGCAACAAATTTCCCATCTGACAATCCGCCATCAGGAAGAGAATGAATGAGCGGCGCGAGGCCTTATCCGGTGAGCTACTGAGGCTGCTCATATAAACAAGGAAAATGGCTACTGTAATCTAACATGTTACATGGGAGGCAGAGTTGCAGATATTTGAATGGGAAGCAATCAGTGTCCGTATTGTAGACTACAAAGCTTCTGTTTTGAATTTACATCATGTTTCAGTACAGCTTTATTTGAGATGAAGAGATGTTGAAAAAATCAATGGTGACTTCTTATCATGTAAATAAATTTAACATGTATACATGTTCTAATTCTCCCTTCTGTCGTATCTGGATGCCTTTGTTTTTCCATAAGGACACTTTCCTTTAGACTTTTCTGTCGGATGGGGACGTAAACTGGGTGTCCCATATATTGGAGTATATCATCCGAGCATATAGGACCATAGGAATCTATTCGTTAGTAAGGGTAGGGCAGGTTCCCTGATTCTTATTTAACGAAGTATAAACAATAATCATGTGATTCAATTCAACCAATGAAATGTATTCATAAATTCAGTAATATAAATGGTAATAATTTTGAATTATTGTGAAATCTTTGTCGATAAACTATTTTCAACAGGATATTTTTCCTTAGAGGTTGATTTCAATTTGCTTTCCAAGATATTCAAGGCTCTTTTTTGCTAGAATTTAAAACAAACACAGAAAAGGACAGATAAGTCAGCATATGTTTATAAAGACAGAATGCCATTATTGTGGCTGACAGAGGATATAAAAAAACATTAGAAGAAATGTTATCTGACTCTAATCATATTTGCAAGGAATTTCATCTAGCATAAAAGTTGGTCACACTGACCATGTCACCATGCCAGATACAGGCAAAGCTGAATTGCAAGTATGTTAAAGAAATGTGTAAACAAAGTGTTGCATATTCAGTCCCCATTATGGGAAATTAGTACTAAAGCAGTTCCGAAATCAATTTTTGTTTCGCCGTCCGTCACATTTTAACCTGAAACCTAACCTGGGCCATAATTTGAATCTTTACGCACTTATCTTCATCTCAAACCAAGGAATGTTGTTTCACATGTCCAATAACTCCGACTTTCATTTTGGCAGAGTTATGCCCCTTTTCATAAAACTTCAACGTGCAGCCTAACCAAGCTTATAACTGGCCATAACTTCAGAAGTATTTGACCTGTGTTTATGAAACTTCACACACTTATTCATCTTATCACACAGAATATTGTTAACCATGGCCAATAAGTCTGACTTTCATTTCAACGGAGTTATGCCCCGTTTCATAAAACTTTAACGTGCTCATAACTGGCCATGACTTGAAAAGTATGTGACCTGTGTTCATGAAAACTCCACACACATCTTCATCTTCATCTTAATCAAAGGAATGTTGTTACACATGTCCAATAACTTTGGCTTTCATTTTGGCAGAGTTATGCCCCTTTTCGTAAAACCTGCAACTTAACCTAGCTCATAACTTGGCAAAATATTGAACTGTGATCATGAAACTTTATGTAGTTCTTCCTTATTAATTATCCAGTGCAGATGTTTGCCCCTTTTCATAAACTTTAACACTTAAAGAAAACCTGCTCCATTAGTCATGAAAGATTGCACCTACTGTCTTCAAATTTTATATTTAGATTGTAGTTGCTGAAATTAAGCATGTGGCAGGTGACACAAGTGTTCTGTGGAACACCCTTGTAGTTAGTAGGATATTGATACAGAATCCGAAAGGCTAGTAAGCGATACAGGTTTTTGTATTCCATTGTCGGAAAATGAAGGTACTCAGCCTAGGTATATATACAATGTTTTACATTGCAGGAGGGTAGTAAACTCCATGACTCGTGTACTATAGGACCTTCAGACATTCCATTAGAAGACAAGACAGTCACGATAGTCCACGGCACAGACATGGTCAATGTAGAGTATGTCAACTTTGTCTGTGCCAGCAGAGAATTGGCCACGGTATGTAACGATTCATGTGATTGGTTGCTATAACTAAGATATTTTGTAAGATTCATTGTGTATGGTTGTTGTAAGCAGTCACTTTGTTGAATGTTGTAATGATTTTTTTAAACTTAAATAATGGAATTTATAAAGAAACATCAACCAATCATATCTTGCAGTGTTCAGCATCAACCAATCATATCTTGTAGTGTTCAGCATCAGTCAATCATATCTTTCTGTGTTCAGCATCAAGCAACCAATCATATCTTGCAGCATTGAGCTCAGTGATTGGATGTGAACCCTGGCAGCATAGAGATTTTATTTGCTCAATCTTAAAATGATAATACCCAACACAGACGTACCTTATAACAAATAGATTGGACCCTACGAAAATTATATAAATTTCAAGTGGCACAGTGTGAAAATTTCACAAAATATTTTCCAACTTAAAACACACATATCATGAAGAGTTTTATAGATACAAGTTTCATTCATGCCAAATCCCATCACAAATTTAATTGTCTTTTCAATGATAGTATTTTGCTTTCTCTTACATTAGAGCAAAAAAGGAGTTTGAAGGAAACTTTGACTGAGTCAAAACTTTGATTTTCAAGAAAAAAGCGGAAAATGATGACATTTTTAAACTCAAACATCTTTTTATACAATTTCTTATTTTTAAAATAAACATAAATTATTATAATCCAATTTTGCTATTCACTATGAATCTTTTGCATGTATTCTCATCAAAATCAGTGAATAATTGAGAGAGGAGATAGAAGGAAAAGTTAAGGTGCCACGTGATATTTTGGTTACTTCATGGGTTAAGATAGGAAGTTTCCTTACCTGTTTATTAATATGTCTGTGTACCCCATCATGAAGTATAAAAGGGAGTTTTATTTCAATTACCTATAATTATTATGCAAGCTGATGCCTTTTTAATAAAATCCTGTTAAACATTTTATTAGACATATTTATGTGGGATTGTCGCCATCTGAAGTCTGGAACATTTATCATTGGCTGATGTTCTGTTTATAACAAAGAGTCTTGTTACTTGATGTATTTGTACTGTTTACACCATTATTATTTATCTCTTAATAAATCTCTTAATTTTTTTAAAATGTTTACAACCTTTTTGTTGTAGAGCAAACTTATTTTTGAAAATTTAAGACCATTTTATGTTTAGAGCCGTGTTAGTTTCATGGCCTCTTTATAATTATATTGCATGTTGGTATATGGATAAGTAGACAAAAAAATACAGGTGATCAGTGCATTTATAAAAGTGCATAATGTATTGTGCATGTTATAATTTAACGCCCAACACCGCATAGCTTACATAAGTGCACAGGTGGCGGCAAGGTCTCCTATATCACAAAGTGAGTAATAGTGAATTCTGAAAGGAACAAGAAAGGCGGAAGTATAAATCTGTAGACTGTACCATTGGGTGATGTCGTGTTAAGCTTGCACATGGCCAAGATTCTGTTTAAAGATTTTGGGATTTTTGGGGTCAGTTTAAGATGGCTGCTTCTGAATAAATCTTTCAAATGCCAAAAAAAAATGAAAAAAAGAAAAGATTTACTGCTGTAAGGAGGATAGAGATTGTTTTCATATTTTGAGAACGTTTAGTTTCCATATTTGGGAATTTTCATTTTAAATATTTTGTAAATGTCAGTTTCTGTCCATATTTGGAAATGTTGGCTTCAGTCAGTATTAGGTAATGTTGATTTATGTCAATATTTGTGAACGTCAGTTTCTGTCCATACTTGGGAATGCTGGTTTCTGTCAAAATATTTGTGAATGTCAGTTTCTGTCCATACTTGGGAATGTCAGTTTCTGTCCATATTTGTGAATGTCGGTTTTTATCTGTATTTTTGCATAGCGGTTTCTGTCCATATTCGAGAATGTCGGTTTATGTATTTGGTAATGTATTTGGGAATTTATTTGGGAATGTTTGGTGTTATTGTGACCTTGATGTGGGAGGTACCTGATAAGAGAACCAGCAAAACCCCACATGACTTTGTCTGAGTGGGTGAGCACCAGTAACAGTGCTGTAATTTACTTGTAATACCCAGTAGTTATTGCTGAGCTGAGGAGCATCATTAATATAATATAAAGTATACATTTTTGAGGAGTCTGAGTGGGTGATAATCCTACACTCTCATTTACTAAACCAAGATAGCATGAGTGGTTGACAACCCTGCGCTTTCATTTATTAAAGCAAGTAATCCAGTGTGCTTCTAAGCTACCTAAACACACATTAGATATGTTACTTGTTAATTTGATCATAATATGAATAAACTAAAATAACAGACGATTGTGAAGGTTGAGGATCCCACAGTTATGCTCATTTTGTATAGTTTGTACTCATCAATAAAGTAACTTAGGAAATGTATGTTTGATAACCTAGTTTTTTTTTTTTTTACTTCTGTTTCTGATAAAAATATGTTAAATAATATGAATTCACAATAATTTTAAGTGTTTATTTTTATAAATAAAATATGCTTAAGCCTGCTTAATCATCACCTAAAAATTAAATAGTTTCTGTAAATTCCAAAATAAAGTTCACTGAGGCCACCTGTTAATAAATTCTTTAATAGATTCAGTTAATTCCATAATAATATCTGTCAGACCACCTGTTTATGAAACATTATTAGAATATTATGTTCCTTTAATTAACTGAAAATAATGATTTATAGCCAGCTGTTGATATTCTGTCGAAAATTCTGTTTTGATTCCAGATTACTAAAACTCTGAATTATAAACTAAAAATATATATGTCAGATTATCACTTAAAGTCAAAAGTATGATTTTTTTCTTTTAAATGGAAATGAATTTAGTTATTAACATATTGGATGTAGTGTTGATCTAGGATTTAGGTTATCTGAGATTTATGAGTTAATCTAGGATTTATGTGTTGATCTAGGATTTATGAGTTGATCTAGGATTTAGTGTAGATCTAGGATTTAGATGATCTAGGATTTATGAGTTGATCTAGGATTTAGGTGATCTGAGATGTATGAGTTGATCTAGGATTTATGTGTTGCTCTAGGATTTATGTGTTGCTCTAGATTTAGGTGATCTGGGATTTATGAGTTGATCTAGGATTTATGTGTTGATCAAGGATTTAGGTGATCTGGTATTGATCTAGGATTTATGTGTTGATCTAGGATTAATGTGTTGATCTGGATTTAGGTGTAGATCTAGGATTTAGATGATCTAGGATTTATGAGTTGCTCTAGGATTTATGTGTTGCTCTAGGATTTAGGTGATCTGGGATTTATGAGTTGATCTAGGATTAATGTGTTGATCTAGGATTTATGTGTTGCTCTAGGATTTAGGTGATCTGGGATTTATGAGTTGATCTGGGATTAATGTGTTGATCTAGGATTTATGTGTTGATCAAGGACTTAGGTGATCTGGTATTGATCTAGGATTTATGTGTTGATCTAGGATTTATGTGTCGATCTAGGATTTAGGTGATCTGGGATTTATGGGTTGTTCTAGGATATATGTATTGATCTAGGATTTAGGATTTAGGTGATCTGGGAATTGTATATTGTTTAGGTGTTGATCTAGGATTTAGGTGATCTGGGATTTATATATTTTGATCTCGGATTTAGGTGATCTAGGATTTATGAGTTGTTCTAGGATTTAGGTGTTGATCTAGGATTTATGAGTTGTTCTAGGATTTATGAGTTGTTCTAGGATTTAGGTGTTGATCTAGGATTTAGGTGATCTGGGATTTATGAGTTGTTCTAGGATTAGGTGTTGATCTAGGATTTAGGTGATCTGGATTTATGAGTTGTTCTAGGATTTATGTATTTAGATCTCAGATTTAGGTGATCTAGGATTTATGAGTTGTTCTAGGATTTAGGTGTTGATCTAGGATTTAGGTGATCTGGGATTTATGAGTTGATCTAGGATTTATGTATTGATCTAGGATTTAGGTGATCTGGGATTTATGAGTTGTTCTAGGATTTATGTATTTTGATCTCAGATTTAGGTGATCTAGGATTTATGAGTTGTTCTAGGATTTAGGTGTTGATCTAGGATTTAGGTGATCTGGGATTTATGAGTTGATCTAGGATTTATGTATTGATCTAGGATTTAGGTGATCTGGGATTTATGAGTTGTTCTAGGATTTATGTATTTTGATCTCAGATTTAGGTGATCTAGGATTTATGAGTTGTTCTAGGATTTAGGTGTTGATCTAGGATTTAGGTGATCTAGGATTTATGAGTTGTTCTAGGATTTAGGTGTTGATCTAGGATTTAGGTGATCTGGGATTTATGAGTTGTTCTAGGATTAGGTGTTGATCTAGGATTAAGTTGTTGATCTAGGGTTAAGTTGTTCTAGCACTTGGTCTTTGGTCCAGGATTTAGATGTTACTGAGAATTCTCAAGAAGTCCTATTAACTCAGTGGATAGAATGCCTTACTGTGATGTGTTAGAGTCCCAAAGGAGGCAAACCTTGTTTCCCTAAATTATAGTGCAACCGGTGTACGTGTATGATGTGCAATACTCTGATGTGCAATACTCGATGTCTATAAAGCAAATGATTTATTTATCACTTCTTTACAAGGAGACGTGCAATTTGAATATTTTGTCTAGCTTTAATTTGAGGTCATGATGATATGTGATAAAGAAACATCACTGTTTGTATTGTATCAGTGTATATAATTTTCTCTGTTAATTAATAGTTCAGCAAGAACTCCTAGTTCAGTAGTGTATTCGATAACAGTTCTCTCTACTCAGTTACTGATTTTATACAGTCAAAAAAGGTAAGGTCACAGTGACCTCTTAACTTGACATTAATTGTAAAATGTGTTGGGGCCCAACATCTTACATTTTAAGAGTTTTTAGCTCTACTGATCAGAGATCAGCAGAGCTTATGCCGTGGTGCGGCGTCCGTCGTCCGTCCGTCTGTCCGTCTGTCCGTAAACTTTTATTTGTAGCGACAACTCCTCTGAAACTACTGGATGGATATTCATGAAACTTTACAGAAATGTTGCCCATAAAGTCTAGTTGATCCTAGCAAAAATTCATGTTGATGTGAAATCCAAGATGGCCGCCAAAGCTAAAAATAGAGTTTTAAAATACAAGTTTGTAGCGACTACTTCTTGAAAACTATAAGTGATATTGATATGGGACTTTTTCTAAAATGATCAGCATGACATGATGTTGATCCTTGTCAAAAATCGTTTTGATTCAACGTTAAACATGGCTGCCAGCGGGCCCATCTTTGTTTACATAGAGTTATATAGTAAAAAATTGTAGCGACTACTCCTCTGAAACTACTTGGCGGATTGTCATGAAACTTTACAGGAATGTTGCTCTTGATGTCTAATTGATCCTAGAAAAATTTCAGGTCGGCCGGAAATTCAAGATGGCCGTCACAGCTAAAAATAGATTTTTAAAAAATAAGTTTGTAGCGACTACTTCTTGAAAAACTATAAGTGATATTGATATGGGACTTTTTCTAAAATGATCAGCATGACATGATGTAGATCCTTGTGGAAAATTATTTTGATTCGACGTTAAACATGGCTGCCAGTGGCCATCTTTGGTTACATAGAGTTATATAGTAAAAACTTGTAGCGATTACTCCTCTGAAACTACTTGGACGGATGTTCATGAAACTTCACAGGAATGTTGCTCTTGATGTCTTGTTGATCCTAGAAAAATTTGAGGTCGGCCGGAAATTCAAGATGGCCGCCAACAGCTAAAAATAGATTTAAAATAAATAAGTTTGTAGCGACTACTTCTTCAAAACAATAAGAGATATTGATATGGGACTTTTTCTAAAATGATCAGTATGACATGATGTTGGTCCTTGTCGAAAATCGTTTTGATTTGACGTTAAACATGGCTGCCAGCGGCCATCTTTGTTTACATAGAGTTATATAATGAAAACTTGTAGCGACTACTCCTCTGAAACTACTTGACGGATTTTCATGAAACTTCACAGGAATGTTGCTCTTAATGTCTAATTGATCCTAGCAAAATTTCAGGTCTGTAGCGACTACTTCCTGAAATCAAAATCAATCAGTAGAGCTTCAAGGTCATTGACCTCTTGTTTTTAGTTATTTGTGTGTTATTAGCACTTTCTTCAATCAAATAAAAAAAAAGGCAGCAGCTGTGAACATAGATGTCAATTATGTGTGATGCCTTAGACTTGCACTGTCTACTTTGCACATGGGTACTCTCCTTTTGTTCATTTTGCTCAATATAGTCCTCCACTCCTTCCACCCCATTTCCACCTTTCCCCTGCCCACCTTGATTTTCATACTTCCTTTAACAAGCTTAGAGGATAGGAAATGTGTTAGGTTGGCAACATGCCAGCAGTAGACATAATTATGGCCTTCTTTTTACAGGGAGGGTTGGTTTGGATTTTTTTGATAAATAACCTTTATTACTTATTTAGGTCATATTTTTAAAACTGACAGATATTCCTATACATCGAGGGATGAATTCAACACTATTGTAACTACATTAAACTACAGAACAAGATATAGCAGTTTTAAGTCCAGCCTTTGATATATCCTCTGGATACTGCCATAACTTTGCAATCTTTTAATTGGCTTGAAAGAAACTAGCAAAAGAGTTGGTCTCAAAGATTTATTTGTTCCAACTCTGCATGACCTCAATCAGTATCTCTTTCGTTGCTTCATTAAGTTTGTCAAAAAAGAAAAGTTTTGACTTAAACAAATTAGATCTGTTTCATGTAGTGTTGGGAATCGGCTGAAAATTCATGATCGATCATCAGAATATTTGAATATTAAACTGACTGATGGTCGATCATTAATCGATTAAACATGGCTGCTATACAAGACAAATGTAAGCCTTTTCCCGACAATAATGAAGAAAAGAATCACATTTCAAGTATGTTCTGGTAATAAAGGAACTGAATGAAACTGACCAACTTATATTTTCAAGAATAAAGTTGTGATACCCACTATAAATATGTGATTACTTGTTGCAAAATTACAACTCATTTTATTTTATTTTATTTTTAGTACAAGAGAATGAAATGAGCCATAATTTTCAACACCGAGTAAAGTCGATCATGAAAATTGTAATCGATTAATCAGATTAAAGACATACACAGATCGATGATCGATCAAATCGATTAATCGGAACAACACTAGTTTCATGACACAACTTTTTCACTAATTTGGAGTTGCATTTAGACTGATTGATAAGGTTTAATTATCATTTTATGATTGGTTCATCATTCAGAAATTCTAATTCATCTGGTATTTGATACTGTCATATAAATATGTTATTAAACAATTTAGAGACAATTCTCTTTGAGCATTGTTCAATTTGCGATAGTACATCATTCCGACAAGAAATATTTCTCATAGTAGACAGATTTTTTCTTTGTAGAGTTTAAGAAATTGGATAGGAAACTCTCACCAATACAGTTCAGCCGTGCCATATCATGTTAAAATGAATGAATTTGAGTTGATTTAGTCTTCAACATATTGCTTTTTCACCAACTTTGGGTTGAAGACACGTTTTAATATAGTAAATGACATCCATCTTCTACCAAACTTGGTATGAATGTTTCACTATAAAGATGGTTATTGATGCTGAGTTATGCATGGCCCTTGATTGTTGTGTCGCCTGCTAATCAGGGCAGACACTTAGGTTTTACTTTGTCAGTTGTCCTGTGACAGCGTCTTTCTTCGTTCTTCTGTTATCCGTCATCCATCGTTCATTGGAAGTCACAGTTTTGTTTCTGCTTAATAACTTTAGTTAGGAATGAGATACTGTAACGGAACTTGCTGTGAAGGTAGTTTATATTGAAAAGAAGGTTGAGATAGCATTTGATATGTAAACTTGCTGTGTAGGTAGCTTATATGGAAAAGAAGCTTGGGATAGCATTTGATATGTAAACTTGATGTGTAGGTAGCTTATAAGCTTGGGATAGCATTTGATATGTAACACTTGCTGTGTAGGTATCTTATAAGGAAAGGAAGCTTGTGCTTGCATTTGAGGTCACTGGTGTTTCCATGGAAACAAGGTAGTACCATTATCGAAAGTATTGGTTCTGAATCAAAAATAATTATGAATAGGAAACTGATCAAAGAATCTGTATGAAGCATTAAATATATACATGGCTAAATGGATCGTGATCACAGTTGTCAAGTCATTTTTAATTCATTTTATTTCCCAGGCATAACTTAAATACTGAGAAATAGATATCCATTTGAAAATTTCCCCATTCTCAACCTATATTGGCCTAGATTTATGAAATGTTTGTTGTTTATAACTGCTTCTGCCATCAAATACAAAGTAAGGATGGGGTAGGGGTTATCCATGACTGCATCGTCTTGTTTTGTCACGCCAGTGGTAGAGTTGGGAAGTATGTGTTAATGTTGAAATTAAATTTGGATTTGAGTGGTCATTTACAACGTTCATTAATTTGAAACAAGTGGAGCAACCTGTGGCTCTTTAGGTCTCTTGTTTTCTGTGCTTTCGTGGACATGGAAGTTGTAAACATTGGCTGAATGACTGGCTAAATAAACTATAGGGTTGTTCAGGGCAGGAAAATTTATCTCCGAGTTACTCTTCCTACGTAATACTAGAATGGTCAGATTGTTAAATTGTTAAAGAATTTATCTGAATTTCTACTTGTCTACATCATTGAGCACCCGTCACTGCGAGCGGAGGAGTGTAATTTTCGTGCCCTGGTTTAAAAAAGCAGCGAGCTGCGCATAATTTCTATTTATTTCAGTTATGCATGCATAAACAGCAACTCACGGAGAGAGATTTTCTTATTCAACGTAAATATTTCTCAGTGTTTTAGATCTACCGAATGCTTAATTGGAGGGGTGAATGCGAAACTATTGTACCATTACTATATGTAAATAAAAAAACAAAACACAATTGTTTT
>JAWPHD010023594.1:0-21702 GCA_037043455.1 Cyrtodaria siliqua | reverse complement strand
TGTATCAGGACAATACCATAACAAATGGACCAATGTTTCTTCCTGGTGACAGGTGTGACATAGAGGGCTATCTATTGCATTTATGTTATGCAAGTATTTTCTTGTAGGTAACATTCTATGGATAATTCTAAGTTGAAACCACTGTAGTGTAGAACTAGAGGTTGATTGGAAAGGTGCCATATAAATTTCCTTCCATGTTTCTTGCTCCATGTTATAACTGTGTTCCCATTTAAGTTTAGAAGAAGGTTGTTCTGTATTTTTATTAAGTATATGGTAAAAAATATTACTTCCTTTTGTTGTTTTTAAGAATGGTGTGATATTTAATGGCAGTGTTGGTTCGAATAATTTCTGAGTTATGTCCATGTATGTTATCTTTTTGTTACCTGCCATGGATTTAATTGATGCTATAATTCCATTGAAAGTCATGACATTTGTTTTAAATTTATATATGGTACTAAATTCATCCAAGGAATACAAATGTCCATCAGTGTTAAAAAGGTCATTTATAAGATAAATTCCCTTGTCATACCATTCTTTCATAAAGAAAGTTTTACCTCCTATAACCAAGTTTGTATTATAATATAGTGGACTTGCCAGAAAATGTTGATTTGTTGATATAGTATTATTTTTCTATGATATTATAAAAAGCCTTTTAAACATCTCTCCAGAACATGTTTTTCATTGTAACTAATTTTTGCTTTATGTAGCTCTTTCCAAAACAACATAAATTTTTAATATTGACAGTGTTAGTGACTATATGGTGCCACCCACTACTACTTGTATTGCTAATGAGTCGTTTTATCCATGATGCTTTTAACCCAAAGATAAAAGCTTGCAAGTTGGTCATATTTAAACCACCTTCAGAATATTGTTTGATTACGACAGCTTGTTTGATTTTTGCTGGACCTTCCCACAAAAATTCATATAAAATGTTGTTGATACGTTTACTCGTCGACTCATTTGGGTTGGGGAGAGACATAAATAAGTGTTTTCCTTAATTTGAGTGCTGAGTGGGTGGGGTAAATGAATTGTATTTGTAGGCAGAGAAACTGACTTTGTTGCTTGCTAGCATGTATTTGCTGTATTTTGAGAGGAAATTATATGGTCTTTCAGGAATAGGGAAGGTTTATTAGTTTTGAAAAATAGAATTCAAGTTATTTAACGTAATTAGTGTACATGTCTGAAAATAGTCTGAATTTCAAAGAAAACTGTAGATTTCGACCTTAAGGAAAATATGCATAGTACTGATTACACACAATTTCAGGTTTAGAACACAGGTTGTAGTGTGTTTTGCTATTTTCAACACAAAATTGCTCCGAAAGCATCAAAATATTGCGACATTTTCCATTTTGAGATATTGACACATATTGCCAAGGGAAGTAACTCTTTCAGGTAAATATAGACCATCTCAGTTTTGTTATTTTTCAATGACCGAATGTGAATTTGCACACATTTTCCAATTTTATTTTGTAGAAACTATTATTGGAGCGTGTAAATTGTATATAATTGTTCATTTAAGTAGGCATTAATGTAGGAAAATAGGTTTCCATATAAGATACCTTGAACTATCAGACCCAACACTAAATTGCACTCTGCTATGACCAACTCTGATCAGACGTGCAAAATCAGACATACTGGAATAACAGTATTAAACACGCATCAGACTTAAAATATTAAGACTCTTGAATATCAGCCCTACAATATCAGATGCATATCAGACTCATATCAGCCAAACAGTTCAGACCCATATCAGACCTACAATATCAGACACAAAAAACTACTATTGTGTACATATAGGTCTGCATCTCACTGGTATGTTCTAGGTCAGAATCTGATATTTTGTCTTATAAATATGAGTGATAGCGTAAGTTTGATGTAATTGTAGGTCTGACA
This sequence comes from Cyrtodaria siliqua, assembly GCA_037043455.1. Lineage (NCBI taxonomy): Eukaryota > Metazoa > Mollusca > Bivalvia > Adapedonta > Hiatellidae > Cyrtodaria > Cyrtodaria siliqua. The sequence goes on along the minus strand of JAWPHD010023594.1, from coordinate 19,809 downwards.
TGAGTCTGAAAGTGTAGGTCTGTCTGACATGCATCAAATAGTGAAAGTCTGAATTGAGTTTGATATTTTGGATACTCTGGAATGAGTCTGTCTGACATTCAAAGTGCATATATTGCTCATACAATATCAGACTGACATCAGACCTACAATATGAGAGCCATGTCAGACCCACACTTTCTGACCCACACTACTAGACACACTGATATCAGACCCAAGTCAGACACTCATATCAGATCTTTGATATCAGGCTCATGTCAGACCTTAAATATTGGGTTAGCCTCCAGCATACAAAATTCGTTGGTCTGAGTCTATTTAAAGTTGTGATATGATAGTGTAAGTAAGTTCTTAGTTAAGGTCTGGTTTAGTAAGTCTGGTAGTGTAGGTATGAGCCATGTCTGGTATGCTGCCTAATTTTCAGTTCACACTACACTAAAACTATCTGGATGTTTGTCGTACATACCGTTTCATTTTTTACTTTATTTTTAATTTGCAGTCTGCATAACCATAGCTACAGTGACCGTAATGTCTATTATTTTCTCTACAGTTTTAACTGAAAGGGAAATATTCAATTTTGACTTTAAATTAAAAAAACTTTGTAATCACCGATTCATGTCATATTTGGAGTGGCAGCAAAAACAAAGATGGCTATGGTGTTATCCGCGTTACTTTTCGTGGTCAATGAAAATGGGTAACTGTTCATAGGCTGATGTTCTACATATCATCAGAATGTGAACCCAGCCATCTGCATGTGTCGCATAGGTGTCACCAAAAACGTTGCACTAATTTTAAGCATTTAAGTTTGGAAACTTGTTTAGTAAATAATCAGCGGGCAGTTTGTAGAAATGAAGGCATTTGTAATGGTCACCGTGGCTATAGGCCGTGCATGCCTTCTATGATAATGGGTAATTATTATGTTGATGTTAAAACAAAGGCGTGTTTAAATTTTAAATATTTGGATTTATTCCATAGTTATGTTCATGATTGTTAGATGTTACAGTTTCATAAAAAAATGTGTTTAAAAGTTTCCTGTTACTTCGTCGTTTGCGGGATATATAACGTTGCTAAAGCAGTGCAGTACATTGTTTATTGCTGCCCAGCCCTTTTCGACAAACTGTTTCTCGGATATACTAATTTTTTATATGCGTCAATTCAAGCCTTACGCGCGACCGAACGCATTTCCTTTAACCAGTTGTTGACTTTGTCATGTCTGGTATAGGATGCCTCAATGTTTGACAAAAGATCTGCACTATGTCACATGCTATACTGGCGTTGCTAGGCAAGGGTGAAGTTGTTGCTATGCATCATGACGTTGCTGATATGTATGCTAAGGGAGACTACTCTAGATAAGTTCTGAAGCAGGTTCTTTATATTTTGAGTTCCGGAATAAATGATTTCTCTAACCCTGAATACTATGTAGATGAAGTACTCAAAAGTACATTAACAACACATGTACCAACTTAATTTTGATTCTAAGAAGGGGTGGAAAAAACACAAAAAATACTGATAAATATGTAAATTTTGGGGGATTATAGTGCCAAGTTTAAGAATGTTCTGAAATGTCTAAATTCCATCGGATTGGCACAGCTGACGTATCAAAATGCTCGAAATAACTGGAATAAGTGATTTAAAAGTAACAAATAAAAATTTGAAAAAATATTTTTGCCCTTAAGGGGAGACTCCTTAGTTTCGAATGAATGTCCATGGGGAATTTCTTATAAAACAGAAATCTAGGAGATTAAAAGCCATGTACAGGCTAGACAATAAAAATGAAATCCACAAATGTGGTGTTTTGACTTAGTATGACATAATAGTTAATTTTAGTGTAAATAAACTTTTTGTACTGTAAGCGGTATAGAGGCTGTAAACAGAAACTAGTAACTGGTGGCTATGTTGTAAATGGTAGCTTTATTTGATCACTTCCTGCATTTCTCCATTCGACATAAGATTACGGGAAAAAAAGCCGGATAAGGTATGTAGAAATAGCATTTTTATGACAATTTTGAGTGTTTGTCATTCAATTATGGATGTGTTATATCTTAAATAAGGGACAGGTATATGCTGCCGTGTGTTTATAAATGTCATGTTTTCCTTAATTTGAGTGCTGAGTGAGTGGGGTAAATGAATTGTATTTGTAGGCAGAGAAACTGACTTTGTTGCTTTCTAGCATGTATTTGCTGTATTTTGAGAGGAAATTATATGGTCTTTCAGGAATAGAGAAGGTTTGTTAGTTTTGAAAAAATGAATTCAAGTTATTTAACGTAATTAGTGTACATGTCTGAAAATAGTCTGAATTTCAAAGAAAACTGTAGATTCCGACCTTAAGGAAAATATGCATAGTACTGATTACACACAATTTCAGGTTTAGAACACAGGTTGTAGTGTGTTTTGCTATTTTCAACACAAAATTGTTCCTTCAATGGAGGCTTCTTTTGAACAACAACAACAACAACTTGCGAGTGATAAGACGCTTGAATGCTGAAAGAGCAATTCTGATTTTTTTTTGTGTCACGCACATGCAAAAACGTTTTTAGGTTTAGGGGTCTTAAAAGCTTAGAAACTTATCCTTATGACACAATTATGTAGATTATTTCCTAAAAGTCATTCGAAGTTATACAGAAAGTAAGTCGAAAGTTGTACCGTGTGGGTTTTTATAGTTTAAAGGTGTACCAGAAGTAAATAAAATCCCATTGAGTCCAATGCAATATTTTCCAAGCTTTCTAGTTAGCCATTTTTCAAAATGAAGTTCAAACTAAGATTCACTTACATGTTCTTAGTCATGAGATCTGCCTCTCTAGAAAACTGCTGAGAATAGTAGGGGTCATGTGGCATAAAATAAAATAAAATTCTGATCTTTGTTGATACCGTGAACAAACTGCGTTCATTCGGCACCTCTTAAATGTGTTCTACTTTCACTTTCAAAACTGTCAAGTTGACAAATAAAATCATCATACAACCATGCAAATGGTTTTTAGCTATCACAAACAAGTCAATAAAGTCATTTCAGCCAGAAAAACAGGCCTTAAATACTCAAAAAAGCCTTTTATCACAAAAAAAGTTAGGGATTATATATTTGGGAACTCCTTTCGATACACCAGGCATGAATACCACAGTGATTTACTTCCTGTATGCCTAAAATTTATATATACTTTTAATAGGTGGACCTACATTTTTTGTAGGTGCACCTACATAGGTTTGACCCCGATCTTACACCATAAAGGCATACTGCGCAAGCGCCAAACTTTAGCAAAAACGAGAGCAATGAAAAGAAATTAATCTGATATAGAAACACAAATGATATTGATACAAAGTGACATTATTTGAATATTGTTTTACACCAAGACTGAAAAAAAATAATATTATAATCAAATAACATATAAAAAATCAACGACATATGTTTATAAGTTTCATAGTGATAACATTTGTGTTATCGTAGTTTGCGACAAGGCCTCAGTAATCGCATCTTTCATCTATTCGTTCTCTTTGAACTTGAAACAATAACGAACCTGAAGGTTTATCGCTTAACAGTTACCATATATCAATAAAACATGTTATTAAATAAAACTATAGTTCGTCCTAATGGTATTACCAAGTCAGATTGATTTAATATCGTTAGCATAATGTAATTCTCAAAATATAAGTCAATAACTAAACTTCATCTTTACCATTTTTGTGTATTCAGATATTGCTCAGGGTGCTTATTACATGTGTAGAAATTGTTACAATTTGTTTTAATAATCACTCAAGCTATCTACAGCTTTTAATAATCACACAACCTATCTACAGCTTTTAATAATCACCCAACCTATCTACAGCTTTTAATAATCACCCAACCTATCTACAGCTTTTAAGCTTTTAATAATCACCCAAGCTATCTACAGCTTTTAATAATCACCCAACCTATCTACAGCTTTTAATAATCACCCAACCTATCTACAGCTTTTAATAATCACCAGCTTTTAATAACCACCCAACCTATCTACAGCTTTTAATAATCACCCAACCTATCTACAGCTTTTAATACTACAGCTTTTAATAATCACCCAACCTATCTACAGCTTTTAATAATCACCCAACCTATCTACAGCTTTTAAATCAACCTATCTACAGCTTTTAATAATCACCCAACCTATCTACAGCTTTTAATAATCACCCAAGCTATCTACAGCTTTCCAAGGTAATGAAAGCTCCTCTTACATAAAGCGAAGAAGCGACGCACTTAAATTGCTATCAAATAAACTGACTAATGTGGTTCTATCTTTTAAACATATCACTGGTGTGCATATGTGCTGTGTTTAATCATTTTCAGTGACAAGTCGTATCCAAAATAATGCCTGTATTTATTACATGTTTCAAAAATGACGAGTTGTTCGTAAACTAGCCCGTTTACTTGACCTTGCTCGCGCACAATATTGCAGTTTCGCAAGAACTATTGCTTTTATTTCAGATATGTAGCGATAGTCCATCCAATGAGATCTCGGTACTTGTGCACTCTCGGAAACCTTCGCAAGATAATTCCAATTGTTTGGACGATGGCAGCACTGCTGTCCTCTCCGGCATTCGTAATCATGGTAAGCACGTTAAATATACGAACGAACGAACGAATGAATGAAGGAATGAATGAATGGAGTGTTACGGCACAGCGACAAACAAAAGTCATATTGTCTCGAAAACTGATGAAAATGAACAAACAATTATTTAAAATTGCACTAAAATGTATATATATAACCACATTGAAACATATTATATATGTATACACTAAACCAAATTGCTAAGTACTAACCTAAGAATATGTCGATAATATTCTCATTGTTTTGTGTATTTTGAGCTTGATTAGAGATACGGTTAAACTGCAAAATAACGAGTGTAAATCGTCTGCTCTGATTGCAGGAACATATTTTAAAGCTTTTAAGTCAATGTGTTTTCTTAGAAATAAGTTATAACACTTATACAACTGGGTATATAGGATTTTATTAAGTACTTCGAATTCGTGAAGATTTCGATGTTCCTAATTCTAAAATATGCCAGTTAAAATTATTTTGACATCATGTTTTACTAGCATTACCACTACAAATGCGTTTGCAAAAAGTACTTTCGAAATATTTAATGTTAACGCCGAATTACAGTTACTTGAATTTCAAACAATATTCAATTTAAATGGAGGTAATTTAAGATTATCCATATTTCATTCTTTTATAGACGGAAAATCTGCGATAAATGAGTCAAATTGTTATGTTTTTTGGTATTATTTCATACCAATTTTAAGAATTTTATATCTTTAAGCGATTTTTGACTCATGTTATTTGTTTTACCAGTACATTTCATGTTTTCATATAAAGGGAGGGTAACTCTCAAAAGATGTAACAATTTAAACAAAAAATAGTTTTACAAACTATGGTCGAAACAAAATACTTATCATATATCTATTCTAAAATATATTTAAAATAAGAAAATTAGTTAAGATACAAAAGTTGATACTTAGAAATTTTGTTCAGTGTATTTTTCTCCACCAGAATGGGTCATTATTGTATTGTACTTTGAAACAAATATACTTTGAAACAAATATTTTTTCTTCTTTACCAATATGGGTTATAACCGTTATAACGCGTGTTGGTCCGTAATAAGGCGTGTTGGTCCGTTATAACGCGTATTGGTAAAGTGTGTCACCTGGCAACCGTTATCAGGGTAAGCACTACGAAACAGATAGTATACATATTGTCCTGACCAGTATGTGTTTTGATGGTAAGCAGTCAGAAACAGTATATGTTGAGTTGACCAGTATGCCCTTTCATGGAATTCTTTCTCAAACAGATACTGTGCATTTCAGGGTGCCTAGACGTAGAATATGAATCGAGACTGTTTTTATTACTTGCTATATGTTTTCATACCTGATATGGTTAGATAGAATGAAAATAGACGCTCCTGGATCTGTTTACAATCTTGCCATGGCCAGCCGTTATGCTTCACAAAGACAAATTCATTTTGACACCCTTGTTTACATTGTAAAAATTAAAATAACATGGCGACTTTATTTTTAGAAATTGTCGTCTGCGCATGTCTGTTGGTTCGGATGTACCAAGTAAAACGTAGACAATGTAGGGTGGTTTTTTAGGTTCAATGTTCAGCTTCTCTAGCAATCGAGCATACTTTACTTTTATTTTTGGAATGAAAATCACTATATCTAGCAAATAAAAGGTAGTTAAATACTGATTTTTTAAGTCACCCTACCCAAGAAAAATGGGATGTTCCGCCGTCGCCATTTTGGTTTTCGGCTGTCAATAAAATTACATGTAAACAAGGAGGTCAAAATGAGCTTAGCTCTACTGGCCAAGGGCCAGGAGAGCTTATAGGATGGCGAGTTGTCCGTCGTCCGTCGTCTGTCCGTCGTCTGTTAACTTTTACCAAACTTTACCAGATTGTTAATATCAATGAAAGCTCGGACAAGTTCGAAAACCAGCCAGATCGGACCAGTAACGGGGGAGTTATGGCATTCATTTTTTTTCTTCCGAACTTTACCAGAATATTTTTACCATTTTTTTATGATTAGTATATTTTTTTTGTTTACATTTGGTTTGTTTTTTTAACCTTTTTTTTTATTTTTTAATATTTTTTGATTGAATTGTTTTTTATTTGGTCGATGATTTTTTTTTTCTTGATTTTTTTATTTTATTTTTTTTAATTTTTAATATTTTTTTCCTTAATATTTTTTTTTTATATTTTTTTTTTGTTTAATTTACTTACATTTTTTTAAATTTATTTTTGTTTTTGTTAACGCCGTGTTGGATTTGACATAACTTAGAAGAAAATTGCTATGATTTGCATTGCTATGGTGTCTAGTTGTGCATATCGCGCTTTTGTTCCAGTTCGCTGATTGATGACGAAGCTATGGCCCTTTGACATTTTTACTTTAAATGTCTTGTCGGTGCTACTGCTCCGAAACGATATGTTGGATTTCGACGAAATATGACAGGAAGCCTCAGTAATATGTCTAGTTGTGTAAATCGCGGTAAATAAATGAAATCTCGGACAAGTTCGAAAACCAACTAGATCTTGTTAGTAACGATAGAGTTATGGCCCTTGATTTGTTGAAAATGCTATATTGTATTTTCCTTTGTTAAATCTGTAGTTACTTCATTTTTATCTGATTTTTACAAAATTTGTTTAGGATGTTAATATTAACCCCCTCACCCATTTTTATGAAATTTAATTCATAAAAGAAAGTGGGACAAATTAAAAAAATACCCATGCCAGACTAGACACAGCAGACTTATTGCCCATGATTACCAGGTGGTGTGATCTAAGGCCATCCTAGTCCTGTTGTCTTTGTAATGTTTTAAACGAATTACTGATGGGAATTTTATGTCGACAACCCTTGATATAAAAGTTGTTTTTGCAAGTAAAGCGTCCACATGCCATCTTGGGTCTCTTGTTTTGCTTTGCGAAGCTTAGCGGCTACCAACATCAAGATTTCAAACAGATCCAGGAGCGTCTATTTTCATTTGATCTAAGCATATCAGGTATAAATACATATAGCAAGTAATAAAACACTATTTCGATTCATATTCGACGTCTAGGCACCCTGAAATGCACAGTAGTATATAGTTATACAAACCATAACTACCCGTTGTTTAAGGACTACATACTTATTAGGCATCATTTTTATCAGTTCTCTGTTGTCAAACTTTATATAATAGCTAGTATAAACCACGACTAACTAGTAGAATATTCAAGATTAGCATGTGTAATTTAATTGTGTTGGCCTTCATCATCTGTTGCCGACATTTGAGATGTTGTTTCATCTCACGCGGTCAATGTTTTCTATACAGGTCATGGTAATGGAATGGGAGGAAATCAGCACTGACAGATGTCATTTAAGAGGAATGCTATTAGACAGTGGACAAATACTCACTTGAAAGTCAACAGGAAGTCAACAGGAAGTTATTTGATGACGTACATATTGATTCGATGCGACGTGTAAACTCTGTTCATTAGTTACAAAGTGAATTAATACGGTCGAAGTGAAATGATATGCTGTACAATTTCAAACAATATATACTACGCAAATAAAAACCATGCAGTGCAATGACAAACCATTTGACAAAAAAACTAATGCAATACAATAAAATACAAGTCGGTACGATGAAAAATTAAACGATTCATCGAATAAGGTGAAGTGATACACAGCAAAGTAAATGACACCATATGCATCAGTTTAACGCAATCACATTTAGTCTGGTGGTAAGTAAAATAATCGGACTAAAACAAAGTCGGTGCAATGCAAACACAATCCGTTTGACAGAGACTGATTTCATTACGTGCAAAGTGAAACGGTACGATGGCGGCAGCACTGTCGATATTTGCCACAGTACTTGCAGGGTTATTTTCCCTACATAATACCTGGCTTTATGATAAAATAGAAGTGTATTATTTTCAATAATAAGCTTTATTAACCGTATGCTATTGTGAAGATCGGGAGGCATATTTCTATGCATCTTCTGATATATTCAATAGCTTGCAAAATGCCATCTCGATTATACTGAAGAAAAATAATATTAAACCATGAATACCTTTTAATACAACGCTTTTAAAAATACAGTCAAACCTGTCTTAAGCAGCCATCCAGGGGAAGGACCAAAACTGACCACCTAGTACAGGTGGCTGCTGAACAATACAGGCCCATTTTAGTAAAATTTAAGCTGAAGGTAATTTGAAAATCTAAATATTAATGTAAATAAGACAAGTAAATTGAGAAATATCTGTGGGTGCTTAATACAGGTGGTTGCTCAATAAAAAAGACTGCTAACACAGGTCTGACTGTAAATCTGTCAACCACCAAATTATTAATAGGTACATGTTTACTACTTGCTGATGATACACTCTATGGCTCCCTTTACTGCAGTCCAAATCAGCCGACAGTCCTGTATACCTATTTCTAGATTAACAACAATTTCTGCAAAATCTGCCACAGGTCAAGTAGTTCAATTATTGACAATGGCAACAAACATAAACTCTGTAACCCCTCTCCCCCTCTCACACACACACACACACACACACACACACCAATTATTGACAATGACAACAAACATGAACACGTTAACCCCCCGCCCCCACACCCCCACACCACACCCACCCACCCACACCCACTCTCACTACCCCAGTATCTTAAGAACGATCGAGGATGCAATGAAATTAAGTGTAAACAATTTTTTAAATGATAAAAAAAAAAGAAAAATGATGGACCGAGAACCTTTTTTGTAATTATTGTTGTGGAAATACGGACGTTCCTATGCCTCCCGATCTTCACAACAGCATAGGTTAATACCGAGCAGAGCTCGGCCGGCACAGCCGGCCGACGATGATCGGCTAATGGTAACACATGGGCAAATGTTGAAATCGTACGGGTGGCTGGGCAAAAAAACTGTGTCGCACCGGAAGCGCCGCCATTGATGAAATTGTGTTCGGCAATTTCGGATTTTTTCCTCAAATCATCAGGGGATCAGTCTGTTTCACTTGGACGATTGTCTCTTTTCGTAGTTTGGAGTATTCGTACTAGTTCGGCTAATCCCGTCGCAAGTAGTTACGAATGAAGCGATATGCTTATCATTAGAAGTTGTTTTATTATTTGTTATTGGTTGTCAAAATTAAACTAATTCAAAATTTCAAAAATTCAAATATTCAAAATTCAAAATTTCCAAATTCAAAATTTCAAAATTTCAAAAATTTTAAAATTCCAAAAATTCCAAAAAATTCAAAATTCAAAGATTTCAAAATTCAAAAATTCCAAAATTCCAAAATTCCAAAATTTCAAAATTTCCAAAAAAAAATTCAAATTCAAAATTCCAAAAATTTCAAAATTTTCAAAATTTCAAAAAAAAAATTCAAATTCAAAATTCCAAAATTTTTCAAAGATTCAAAATTTCAAAATTTCAAAATTCAAAAATTTCAAATTCAACATTTCAAAATTTCAAAATTTCAGAATTCCAAAAATTCAAAATTTCAAAATTCAAAAATTTCAAAATTCCATGAATAATTTGATTTAATAATAAAATAATTGTTGCCTTTTAGGTTCGGTCGATATGTGTTGCATTTATCGACCTGAGAAAAGTATTATCGACCGAGACGATATCAGGTCGATAAATATAGTTTAATAACCAGTGTTTTTGAGATACGGGAAATATCTCCCGAGGTAGAGAAATGGCCCCGATATAAGAACGAGTGCGGAGCACGAGTTTTTATATAGGTGCCATTTCTCTACCTCGGGAGATATTTTCAGTATCTCAAAAACACTGGTTATTAAACTATATATTACATAATTTAAAATGACTTTATTAATATTTCTAATGATTAATGCCTTTTTACACCAGAGAGATATTTCCCAGTAGAACAAACGAGTTGATATAGCTTTTCTCTTCCCAGTATTTTCTATACAAATCACAGACAAATATGTAATATATACACATATCGACCTCACTGAAAGGCAATAATTTTATAATATTGCTGATAACAGGTTTGGCATGGAGGAGTTAGTCCAAATTTACCACAGTCCTGACATGACCAAACTTTAATACGAGAGGGAAATGATAAATGGTCAAGGGTGGGCCACAGCTTGTGAGATTGAAACTGTGTCTACCATTTTAGGCTACAACATCAATGTAACATGAGTTTGGTGCAGAGCAATATCACATGTATTCTTTTTCAACCAATAAAGGAGAATTGTCATGTACAACCATTGACTTACTTTTGAACAATAAACAGTTTCAAGTTCTAATGATGCTGATAATAGTAAAAGTAAAAAGCGAATATCACCCACCGAAAACACGCATGGCAACAAGAGCAAACATAATTCAGAAAATAATATTAGTACACCATATACTGAACCAAATAAGGACTCAAATTCCAACTCTAATATAACCAATGCCATCCAATCTTTATGTAGGAAACTAGGAATCAAAACCTCTTGAAAACGAAACACAGTCAGAATCAAAGAAAAGGGAAATGAGAAATAAACGGGAAAAAAGGTATATTATCAAGACATATCAAATAAATGACATACCAGAAGCTGCACCATTACAGAAAGATGAAAAATTCAACCTTGCTATGGGGGATATACTTGCCTTTGAAATAGAACAGATGTCGTACGTTTTTTCTAAATGCGAAATTTGTCTAGAAAGAAGAACTGAATTGAAAATGTTCAGTGACACTGTTTGTAGTAGCTGCCAAAAAGGTATGTGTGATACAAAATAATTCTCTCTGGAAAACAATATAAACCCAGGAAAGGTGCCTCTTGAGTTGAAAGAATAAAAATAAGATAATTTTCAAAATTTGGTTTTAAAAAAAATCACACCGTAAATACCTTAACCTTTACAATAAACTTGGTTGAACATCTATGATAAAGACGAAGCGTCTCCGTAGTCGAATGGTTAACGACGTTGCATTCTAAACCTTCACCTCTCATCGCTGGGTTCGAATTACACTGGGAGCTCGATTTGTAAGTGAGGAAGTGTCGATTCTTACGGATGACGGGAGGTTTACAGTACTGGTTCTACCCAGGAAAAGTGTGTGGATGCCTCCAATACAAAAAAAATCGACCGTGATACTAGTATATAACCTTACATGTGTTGAAAATGATGTAAAACACCATACAAACAAACAAACTATGATAAAGATCGAGTTTGAGTTTACCACCTACCACAATTTAGAGGTGTGTCAAATGCCTAGGCCATTGCTTGGTCAGCTGATTTTGATGATCGAAATTATGAATAGTCAATTAATTTACTCATATGTTGATTGACAAGAAACATAAGATAGGTTAGTATTTTATCACAACAATATAGAATAATTATTAAGAGTAAAATATTTGGTTTACAAGTTAAATTTTATATGCGATCCGATATATCATGTGGGTGTTAATTTTAAGAGCTCTGCTCGGTCTTAGGCAGTGCCTAAAATTCATATTAAAGCTTATCATTGAAAAGAACACACTGCTTTCTGAATGCAAGGTTGATTTTCAACTTGCATTAATGGCACCTCCTCATCGCCATCTGGCGGATAACCTACTTTTCTCCCCTCATAAATCGAGGCTTCAAGTCGTACATGTATGCTGATCTATGCTAGACGAACGTATTGGATGCTGTATAATGCAAATAATCAGGTCCAGAAACTCTACGAAAATCTCATTATGTCTGAATTGGATGCGATTTTTTTTTTTCATTTTTGCAAGGGAGAAACACGATGTGATGTTCGCGCACATTCGCTTGACATCGACTATTGTCATATTCGCGCAAAGAGCCGATTTAGTCAACCCAAATTAAAACGAGATTTCCGGGGGAAGAGTTGTTTCAGTATATGTATTATGTATAAGTGTATATAGCAACAACTATTTCAAATGGTTTTTAGTAATTGACGAGTCAGTGAATTATTATTAATGATAAGATGAAATAAAGAAAAATGTTTAGACACCACTGGATTGTTATTCTGTTGTTATTCTGTTGGAATATAGTATATACAGAGGATCTTACATGAGTACTCATTCATTATTGAATGTATTAAACTCGTTAGCAAAAATGATATAATGCAATAAATTCAATAATGCATGAGAACGAATGTTAGATTCTTTTTATTACATAACATATAACGTCACATTACGTCAGAAAACGTACATTAACGTGACGTCCATGGCGTCAGTAACGTTATGTTATACCACTAGTGGAATACCGATAATGGTGTTTTACACTCCCACACCACATGTTATGTGATAAATAGAAATCTTGTTAACGTCATATCTCTTCTGTATTTAAGCTCGGTTGATTTTTCCATAGATTGTTCAGATCTAGTTGTGCAAGAACGTTAACACGTGTCTCTACGTCATGACGTCTCGACGTCAATGAGGTCACAATGTTATTTAAAAAAAGTAAAATTCACTGACCGCATTTGTTAAGTTGTTTAACTATGACATCAATCAGTGTCTGTCTCACTCAACGCTGACACTTTTAACAACATGACGTCATCCAAAATGGCCACATCGCTGACCGTTGTGGCGTCATGACGTCATCCAATTTGGAAAGCCCGTGTTTGATCAGGTTCTGATCAAAATCTATTAATTCGTAACAAGTGTCAAGCTCCAGATTATCTAAGTTTTCATTCATAACATGTGTCAAGCTCCAGATTATCTGAGTTTTCATTCATAACATGTGTCAAGCTCCAGATTATCAGTATTCATGCATAACAAGTGTCAATCTCCAGATTATCTGAGTTTTCATTTATAATGACAAATGTTTAAACCGAGTTGCATTTTGTTAGAATGTTTATTTTTATTTGAATGCATATTTCAAAAAATGTTTTTATGTCCATTTTCAAAAATATATTATGGAGTCTTAAGCCTATTACTTTTCTCAGTAACGTTTGGCGAATTCGGGCACTTTACTTACAAAAAGATTTATTGTTTTTTTTGTAAACATGTATATCGAAATCGACTAAATCATGAAACTGCACATGGCTGCGGCATTAAAAAACCTACTTCGTCCATCTGCGTTCTGTTCCGATTCTTGTTTTTTGTGTGCTTTTTCTATCAAAAGTATGGTCACTTTACCCGTGTATTTACTTTTTCAGTTCTTAGTTCCACCTATAAATTTGTATTTTTATTTTTTAGTAAATACTACAGTAAAGTTTCTTTTCAATGTGTTGAATCAACGGGTAGTGCCTCTTGTTATGTTATTTGTCCCTGCAGCAGAAGGCGTTTTCTAGGTTACGCCACTGACCCCAGATTATAGAATGTCTGTCTACAAAAGGTACATAGAAATTGCTTTGTTACTTAATAGTTGCTCTACCATTCTCACCGGTTTTATATGTCTGTTGACAATTTCATCAAAGTTTATTATTTGCAATGAAAAAGAACTTGCCCACGAGTAACTGGCTTCTAATTTAATAGCATAGTAGGTCCCATAACACTTGTGACTTCCTACCATTGTAACAGATTTAAAGCCGTTGTAACAGATTGTCCGTCATTTGGCCTTTGACTTTTTGTTGTTAATACACTAGCACCTTCATTGTGCATCCGATCTTTACCAAACTGTGTTTGTGTCTTCATATTCATGAGAGCTCGGACAAGTTCGAAAAGCATCCATACTGGATAATGAACGCCAGAGTTATTGTCCTTGATTCAATGGAAAATCCTATATTTTGCTTTCTGAACGCTAGTAGTCCCTTCATTTTGCATCCGATGTTTACCAAACTTGGTCAGAGTCTTTATGTTAATGGAAGCTTGGACACGTTTTAAAACCACCCATATCGGATAATAAACGCAAAAGTTACTGCCCTTGATTTAATGTAACATCCTATATTTTGCATTGTGAACACTAGCCCCTTCATTTTGCATCCGATCCTTACCGAACTGGGCCAGAGTCTTTATATTAATGAAGGCTCAGATAAGTTTGAAAACAATCCCTATCGGTTAATAAAATTCAGATTTATTGCCCTTGATTTAATGGAAAATCCTATATTTTGTCCTGTGAACTCTTAATGTAGACTCTCAATGTGCATCCGGTCTTTAACAAACTTAGTCACAGTCTTTATATTAACGAAAGCGTGTACCATATTGAAAACTACATATATCGTGTAATAAACACGATAGTTATTACACATGATTTAATGACAATGTCCTATATTTGCCTCGTGAACATATCTTTCATTCGACCTTAACTAAATGTAGTCAATATATTTATATTAATAAAAGTCTGGACAAGTTCAAAAGCAGTTGCATCAGACTAGACACATTATAGTTATAACCCTTGATTTAAAAAAACAACAGTTTTCCAGTAGGCCTTAGACTATTCAAGCCAGTAGTGTGATACAGAATGACATACTTTTAGACATTGAGGTCATTTTGAGTGACAGTTTGGCCATAAAACACAAATCTGTATATCCATCAGCAATTTCATAAAATAATAGTAGGTCGCCCAAGATCGCCAAGTTGGCTAAAACAATGTCAAATTTATGGAAATTTTAAATATCCAGCAATCGTGCAAATATTCCTACAGTCTTTCCTATTAAACTTTGCATTCTCAGTACGTTCAGTACTTTGATTTATTGTAAAGCTAGTAATTGTGTAGGGCAAATAACCCTGCAAGTAATGTGGTAAATATCGACAGTGCTGCCGCGATCTTACCGTTTCACTTTGCCCGTAATGAAATCAGTTTATGTCGAGCGGATTGTGTTTGCATTGCACCGACTTTGTTTTCGACCGATTATTTTACTTACAACCAGACTAAATGTGTTTGCAATAAACTGATTTATATTGCATCATACTGATTTACTTTGCTGTGTATCAATTCACATTTTTCGATGAATCGTTTAAGTTTTCATCGTACCGACTTGTATTTTATTTTATTATATACCTATCAATAATATATACATAGTACCTTCATTTTCTTACAATGGAATACAACAACCTACAGGTTATCACTATGCTACTAAAAATAGAATTATTATCACTATATTACTAAAAATAGAAAAGCGGTTTTTCCAATGATTCAAGCAAGTTTTACGCCACTATGCGCGAGAACGTCAAGACGACGTTACGTCATACAAACAAAACAAGTAGGTCAGACCAATGAACACCAACACCTTAAAACTACATACATTTTCCCGAATCACTTTATCGAGAAATAATATGCTTTATTGAATGTGTATGCAATATCAACGCAAATATGTCTATGTTAATGATGTGTAAGACGTATATAATAAAAGGATCATTACTAGAGTAACGTGTTCTGGAAGTTTGTATATCCTCTCGTAGGTAAATGCCAGATCAGGATCCTTGATCTGGCATTTATCATGCAGATGTGCACTTTTCTGCCTAATAAAGGGGTTACCTATTAAATTTTGCTTTATTGGACACTGACCAATAGAGCAAATCAATGCGGAATCCCTCGGCGTTTATTGTACGTAACGTTATCTGACGTCATGCACGTAACGTTGCCTGACGTCATTAAACAAACAAAAAAAAACAACATGGCGGCGTCCTCGATAAGCGTACCATTCCGAGAAATAGGTAATAATAGTAATTCATACAAAAAATATGGATAATCTACTCGACGGGATACAAACTTCCAGAACACGTTACTCTAGTAATAATCCTATTGTATTGCATTCGTTCTTTTGTTAAATGGTTTGTCATTGTACTGAATGATTTCTATTTGCGTCGTATGGTTTGCCATTTTACACCGTATCATTTCACTTCGAACCGTATTAATTCACTTTGTATCGAATGAACAGAGTTTACACGTCGTATCGAATCAATATTTACGTCATCATATGACTTCATGTTGAATTAAACGGCCTGTCATTGAATGGTTTGTAAATGTCCACATTTTGACGGTTATGGCTTCCCATACTTTATAACTATAATTCGGTTATAGTTCCCTTATAACCGTGGTCGATGGGTTAACGACGTTGCGTTGTAAACCTTCTCGCCTCTCACCGCTGCGGGTTCGAATCCCACTGGGGGCTCGATTTGTAAGTGAGGAAGTGTCGATTCTTACGATTGCGGGAGGTGTACATTACTGATTCTATCCAGGAAAAGTGGGTGGTCTGCCTCCACCACAAAAAAAACGACCGTCATATATAACCTTACATATGTTGAAAATGACGTAATACACCATACAGAACAAAACAATATAAGCATGTTACTATGAAGCGATAACATATTTTCGCGAAGTCTACATGGATCGTTCTAGATCATCTATACCTTAACATGTATCACAAACGTTTCATGAATGTTTTTTACTAAATTTATTTGTTTTCAGTCAACAGAATTGTCAATATTCTACAACAACCAATCATCCGTCAACATGATTTTCTGTTCCGATCACAGTGCCGCTGACATGTTCCGACTAGGGTTCGCCGGGTACCAGTTTTGATAATGTTTGGGTTGCCCACACTCATCATGGTTGTATGCTACGCGAGAGTTGTACACGTCCTGTGGATCAGCACTAAACAACTGTCGAAGCTTTCTCCATCTGACAGGTAGGTCAAGACAAAGTAGGTGGTGTAATGAAGTAAACTGACCCCATACAATTTTTTTGCATACCGGATGTTAGGGACCGACCATTTTGATTTCGGTGGGGAGTGGGGGAGTGGGGGTGGGATTTTCCTTTCAGCCGGAATAATTTTATTTCATTTCTTTAAAGCCGGATTTCTATTTCGCCTGGTACACTGGCCAGATTATTTTATTCGTCAACGTGGAAGCCAGAATATGTTTTTTTTTTAAGTTTTACTGTTCGTAGATTAAGAAGAGCTGTTGTAGAGCTACTCAACGTCTGCGTCGACGTTGGTTTTCAGTTGTTGGCCAAGTCCAATTATTTCACCAACCACTGGTCAGTGAAACTTGAAATATGTCATCAGTACCATCATGGACACTGGTAGACACACGTTCCATAAATCTGTATTGCATTTAAGCAAAAGCATAGCATTTTTATTACTTTGAATTTTACCGTGTATTTTAACAACTGAAAGTCGTACTTCAATAAAACTTCAGTAAAGCTTGGAACATCAAGGGCACTGGTAGACACATTCTCTACATTAAATATAGATATAAAAATCGACCAGGAAAAGTAGCATTCAAGGACAGACACACACAGAAACAAAGAACAACTTTAAAGATGAATAAAAAGTCAAATAAGACATCACAAACACAAAAGGGTTGACATTAGGGCTACCGCATTGGAACGGTTAGTGGCAAAAAAGGTCGCTGGGGGTTTTAAACCAGGTACTAGGGTGCACCAAACCTCACCCTAATCCTACTGTCATCCCAATAAAACGGGACAGTGTAAACAAAGAAAATCCCCGCCATAAACTATTCTCTAACCAATAAGGCAGAATTAATAGGCAATATAAGCAAAACACGAAGATGCTCGTGTATATATAAATACATAAAAACAATAGCATAGAACGCCACATAGAAGGTACTCAATGACTTGGCAGAAGCGTCCTTTTGGGCTTTAGGTAGGCGTCATAACTCTGTATTGCATTTAAGCAAAGTTATATTCCTTTTTCGACTTCAAAATTCTGGCTAAAGTTTTTAGGCAAGTCCTTGTAGTTCAATAGGTGATTTTTAATTATTAATACCACTTCAGTAAAGCGTGGATGCTAGAAGACACATGTTCCATAACTTTGTATTACAATTTAGCAAAATTATGACCCTTTTTCTGGACAAAATATTTTCTGTATTGTATTTTAGAAAATGTGTAGCCTATTTCCGAGTTAGAATTTCTTTTATATATTTGTTGGCAAGTCCATTTATTTCAATACCTACTAGCCATGTATATCTTTGTCAAAGGAGCTTGACAAATGTCATCAGTGTCATCAAGGACACTTACAGACACATGTTTCATATCTTTATTTCATTTTTAGCCGGATGATAAATGTTTTCAACTTAGAGTTTCAGTTAAAGTTTGTTTAAGCAGCTTCATATATTTCAATGAAACTCACTGCCTACATAAAATAACAATGGCAAGCCTTTACCATAAACCCCACACCTTCCCCACTCCTACACCACCACCGCCATCACTCCAGATAGACAGATATGTGTTCTATTATTTTTTGTTTCTCTTCAGTTACCATGTCTGTATCCTGTTTTCTCCCCCCCCCCCCCCCCCCACCCCCACCCCCCGCCACACACACACTCTCCAACCAATGAAAATATTGTATTATGTTTGGCTATTTCCTATTCAGTACACTTCACCTCCCCTCCCCATCCTCTTCAAGTTCATATTCTTTCTGGGGTATTGAAGTTCTTGCTTTGATATTTGGTATATATGTTTACTGACCAATCCATTCCCGCACCCACTACACCCTGCACTACACCCTGCCCTCACCACCACCTAACCTCCACAATTAAGACTTCACCTTGTAAATGAACTGGCACCATGGTTGGTGAGACAGAAGTGTCAGTGACCTTGTTTAAAATTGTGACTTTGAATAGTGGAGCAGCTCTGGTTTAATATGTCTTTACCTATTTGGTAGATGGAACTCCATGTGCTATTTTTAATCTTTAGTTATGCTTGTACTTGTCTGCTTTCTATTTGAGCCCACTTTTGCTCTTCTAAATTAAGAATTGATTGGATGTTTGTTTGGTTGTGTAGGAGATTGTCTTATACTGGGCAATGATAACCATGTTCCATATCATTCTTATTAACACTGACATATAGCGCATAGCTCTATCTCTAACCTAGCATTGCATGTGGCTGAAGCTGCTTTTTAAGTTCACTTACTTGTTGATAATTTTCACAATTCCATCACACAAGTACCAGGACCCTTGTATTGTAACACTACCATGACCACTGCATACCATATTGATTACTAACATGTCCAAAGTACATCACATGTATAACTATCATGGATACTCTTTACCACATTTTCTACTACCATGGCCAATGTATATCACAGGTATTACTACAATGACCACTGTATATCACATATAATACTACCATGACACCTAAGACTAAATACCACATGTGTTACTACCATGACCACTGAATACCCCATTCATTACTACCATGACAACTGAATATCCCATGTATTACTACCATGAGCTATGCATACTACATTTATTACTACCATGACCACTGATATCATATTTATTAATAATATACCTCATGCAAACACCCATGTTAAATGTTCAAAGGACTGTTATTTTCCCATTGTTGTAATATCTCATATCGCTTATAATGTCTCCATGGAGTGAGTCACTGAATGATAGTTTTTTTTTGTAATGTCACCCAAGTATAATATGTACTGTCTTATGATTGTGAAGTC
>JAWPHD010023593.1:0-21704 GCA_037043455.1 Cyrtodaria siliqua | reverse complement strand
TCAAAAACTAAGGTAGTAGTAAATGCAAAGAAAAAAAATGTGATGGGGCCTCAATATAATGTCTCTGTGGTAATCAGTCAGCGAGAAGTAAGCAGTTAAAAAGCATGCTATCCATGATTTTTCAACGACTACATTCAGTTGGGAAATGTGTCTTTAAAGACACATTTCCCAACGCTACTTGATCAGTGAAAAAGCATGAGAAGCTTGAATATTTACAGCCAGCACGCTTCATGGCTGATCAACTCAGGTATATAAATTGAGGCCCACTCTTAGTTTTTTTATTTGTACGAGTATAGCATTGCTATATTGAGGGTAAGAATAGCTTAACAACACTTTGTAATTTACTTTAATGAAAAAATATATGTTTATAATTTAGCTTTTGAATACAAAATTTATCTGGTATTTCTTAATTGTTTTTAGATCAAAAATCAGAGCACAGCATAATAAATATACAACATTCTTTAATGTGTTATTATGTGTACTGGTCACAAATGCTTTATTGGGTGGGCCTCATAAACTGAAGAAAAATTGAAAATCACACTTTGCTCATGAAATTGTATGGCTAACAGTGATTTACAGTTACTTATAGAACCCCCCCCCCCCCCCCCCCCCCCCGCACCCAAATACAATAGGCTGGAAATATGTCTTTAAGAAAAAGCGGCCGTGTGTTTCCACCTTGTAAGGCAGATGTAGAAGACGAAATGCATGTGATCCTTAAGTGTAATATGTATATAATGAACATAGAGATACATTATTTAAAAATGATCTTACAGTCTCTGCTGATTTTTTTTTTTATAGTTTTAGTTGTTTAGACAAGATGAAGTTTTTATTTTCCAATCAGGAAATGATAAGAGTATGTGCCAAAACCTGTTTTAATATTTTGCAATCTAGAAATTCTTTTTTATATACATAATACTGTTTTAACTGAGTGTATATTTAATTTGAATGTGACATGTATTTACTGACCAGTTACTGTTAATCCGTTCATGTATGGTCTATCCTGATGTGATAAATGCTTGTTTAGCTTTATTTATCTTGCGTTTATAAGGTGGACTACATTGTCCTCAGGTGCTTATTTACAAAATGCATAGCCTGTACATGTAGACACTTTTAATGGCGTTTTAAACTAATATGTGTACCATGGTTATGATTCACATGCGGGCGATTAACAATGACTGTTCATCTTTTAGTATATTATATATAATGTTTGTATAGGTCTCTTATAATTTGTTTAGAATGTCATAGTTAAAATCGTTGTAATGTTGTATTGTATATAATACTGTACTATGACGAGACTTTAATAAACTATAAAACCTAAAACCTATATTGTTTTTACACAAATGCATTTCTCCAACATTAGAGAAAACCTCCATCATTAGAGAAAACACTTACTAACAAGCGTTTCAGTCCAAGAATCGTTCTCTTGTGAGAGTAAAAAAACGTATGTTTGTATTAAAGCATGGCGGATTATCGTAATTATTCTTTCTCATTATCATTATTGTTTGACAATAACAGTACTTATTATACAATAAAACTCATACAACAAATAATTAATATATTTTATGTTTTTACTATCTGGGTTAGTAAGTGATATAAATTCTTACGTAGCCATGTACGTAACCATTCGATTATCAGCAGCATATTGTTCATACAATATAAATTATAGCCGAAATTCCCGTGTCGCGTTATATACTGAAATGGTCATACCATGTTTATCATAATTAGTTTGAACTGGAACTTGATAGTTTGTTATATCTTTTGTAATGGTGACTTATAGGCCCGGTGGGCCGGGTGTATACTATTCTGAACCATTGTTTAATATATGCTTGTCTGTACGTGCATGTATATTGTATATACAATGTCACGTTAATAAACTATTTACTATTTACTTACTAAAAGAATAGTTACGAAAACTTGTCTATGCGTATTAATTGTTATCTGTTATATTCACCAATAACATATTCAACCATGTGGTAGATTTACAAGAACAAACGAAAACTCAACCTTTTATTTAATTATATGCAAGTAGGCTGAAAGGGACACACGGCAATCTTGAAGTGTTTGAAATGGGTGTCTCGAAGCAACGACTTCATGATAAAAATATACAATCTTAGATATATTTTTTAAAGAAATTGTTAGTTTTAATTTTCAATTATTTCTTAATTGCATAGACATACCCAAATTTAGAATAGCGATGGCCAGATTAATTGTCTCATCTCACAGCCTTGCTGTAGAGACTGGTAGGTGGCATAGACCTAGAAATATACCATTAGAAGATAGAATATGTATCCACTGCAACAAGATTGAAGACGAATTTCATTTCATTTTAGAATGCGATCATTTTAAAGATATTCGAAAAATATATATTAAGAAGTATTTTTGGAATCGACCGAGCATGTTCAAATTAAAAGAACTTTTTACAGCAAAAATGAAAAGGAAATTAAAAGCCTGAGTGTGTATATTTTTAAATCATTTGAAATAAGAAAAACTTTAACAATGAATTGATGATGTATTTGAAATTCCATGTCTCAATTATTTGTAATTCCATGATTCGTATTGTGTGTAATTTTGCCAAATAGTCATGCATAATTGTGTGTAATTTTACTCTTATTCTTTTTACTTATTCGTATGTAATTGTGTGTGGTGTGGTGGTAAGCCACGTTTGAAAATCTTGATCCTGTTTGAATTGGATGTTTATGTGCTTATATGTGCATAGCAAGAATATGGTTATCTATTATACAGCAACCAACACATTGATATATCTCTACATGTTTAGTCACCTTCTGAATTTCAAATTGAGACATGTTCATGTATGTCGCAATTTTTTACTATATATTTTTTGTTTTGTTTTGTATTGTTATAGTCTGATTGTTTGTTTGTTTGTTCTTCGTTCTCAAGTAAGAAGTAAACAGTGTAACTTTGTATATCCTTTGCATCTGATATATATTATACATGCATGTACGAATCTTGCTACGTCTGTTAATAATGTGTATATGTATATATTGTATGATCACATGGGCCTATGTCTTATTGATTTTGAAATAAAGTGCTTCTTATATATCCAGTATCATTTTTAATTTTACCCTGGTTACATAAATAAAATTTTAAGTATTCACTATTTTATCGTATTATACCACGTTTTAATATATTATTGGTGCAATAATATCAAAAAATAATAATATGCAAAAACAAATTGCTTCATACTATTTTTATAATTAATATTAATGATTGAACAAATGCAAGTTATGCAGAAAAACTAGCAGGACGCCGTGAGTTTTTAAAAAATAAAGATTGCCGTGTGTCCCGTGTGTCAAAATAATATATACTGGATTAATATAGGGAGACTCTAATTTTAACGCTTGATAAAAGCTTCGAGATTGCCATGCGTCACTTTAAGGATGATATAAACCATGTATGTCACTCTACAGGATGGTATAAACCATGTATGCCACTCTACAGGATGGTATAAACCATGTCTGTCACTATACAGGATAAACCATGTCTGTCACTCTACAGGATGGTATAAACCATGTATGTCACTCTACAGGATGGTATAAACCATGTATGTCACTCTACAGGATGGTATAAACCATGTCTGTCACTATACAGGATAAACCATGTCTGTCACTATACAGAAGAAACCATGTCTGTCACTCTACAGGATGGTATAAACCATGTATGTCACTCTACAGGGTGGTATAAACCATGTCTGTCACTATACAGGATAAACCATGTCTGTCACTCTACAGGACGGTATAAACCATGTATGTCACTCTACAGGATAAACCATGTCTGTCACTCTACAGGATGGTATAAACCATGTATGCCACTCTACAGGATGGTATAAACCATGTCTGTCACTCTACAGGATGGTATAAACCATGTATGTCACTCTACAGGATAAACCATGTCTGTCACTCTACAGGATGGTATAAACCATGTATGCCTCTCTACAGGATGGTATAAACCATGTCTGTCACTCTACAGGATGATATAAACCATGTCTGTCACTCTACAGGATGGTATAAACCATGTATGTCACTCTACAGGATGGTATAAACCATCTATGTCACTCTACAGGATGGTATAAACCATGTATGTCACTCTACAGGATGGTATAAACCATGTCTGTCACTCTACAGGATGATATAAACCATGTCTGTCACTCTACAGGATGGTATAAACCATGTCTGTCACTCTACAGGATGGTATCAACCATGTATATTACTCTACAGGATGGTATAAACCATGTCTGTCTTTCTACAGGATGATATAAACTATGTATGTCACTCTACAGGTTGGTATAAACCATGTCTGTCACTCTACAGGATGGTATAAACCATGTCTGTCACTACAGGATGGTATAAACCATGTCTGTCACTCTACAGGATGATATAAACCATGTCTGTCACTCTACAGGATGGTAAAAACCATGCCTGTCACTCTACAGGATGGTATAAACCATGTATGTCACTCGATGGTATAAACCATATCTGTCACTCTACAGGATGTTATAAACCATGTATGTCACTCTGTCACTCTACATGATGGTATAAACCATGTATGTCACTCTACAGGATGGTATAAACCATGTATGTCACTCTACAGGATGGTATAAACCATGTCTGTCACTCTACAGGATGGTATTAACCATGTTTTAAAATCTGTCACTCTACAGGATGGTATAAACCATGTTTTAAAATATGTCACTCTACAGGATGGTATAAATCATGTTTTAAAACCTGTCTCTCTACACAGTGGTGTTAACAAGTGGCATGATAGCGGCTTTAAGAACGACCATTTTGATTTATGGATGGTATAAACCATGTATGTCACTCTACAGGATGGTATAAACCATGTCTGTCACTCTACAGGATGGTATAAACCATGTCTGTCACTCTACAGGATGGTATAAACCATGTTTAAAAATCTGTCACTCTACAGGATGGTGTAAACCATGTTTTAAAATATGTCACTCTACAGGATGGTATAAACGATGTTTTAAAACCTGTCTCTCTACACAGTGGTGTTAACAAGTGGCATGATAGCGGCTTTAAGAACGACCATTTTGATTTATGGGTGGGAGGAGTGGGGTAGAAATATCCTGACTTGAGGGGAAAAAACAAACAGTCCCTCAAGTTGTTGGGGAAAAAATCCAGCCTTCTTTCACATTCTTGGAAAAAAATAATCTGGCTGTGAGTCCAGTTAGAGCAAAAAAAAAATCTGGCTCCCTCTTCAGTCTATGATAAATGTAGATCTACTCCATCAGCCACTGGATTCAACATGGAGATGTTTAACCACAAACTGGCTACATCCACAACTCCTGCTCAGAAGTTTATAGAAATCTCCAGTTGAAATGAGTTTCGATGACAGTGATCGTATTCTTGGTTGTAATAAATGTGATGTATATAGATCATGGTAGTAAAAAATGTGGTATTCATAAGTCATAGTAGTTATTTATAAATGTGATAAATGTGGTATACACTGGCAATGGTCGTAGTAAATGTGTTGTATAAAGTGTTATAAAGTGGGCATGGTAGTAATTATGCCCCCCTTCCCGAAAGGTGGGGGTGGGGGGCATATTGCTTTGCACATGTCGGTCTGTCGGTCGGTCGGTCCATCCAGAAATCTTCTTGTGTTTGCGAGATTGCCATGCGTCACTTTAAGGATGATATAAACCATGTACAAACTCGAAACTTGGCAGGAATGTTTGTGTCATGGTCTAGTTGTGCACCTCCCTTTTTGGGTAGATTCGCATAAGAAATGTGGGTGCCATGGTAACAAAACATATAAAAAAAATGTCTGTCGGTCGGTCCATCCCAAAATCGTCTTGTCTTTGCGATAACTCAAGAACGGCTGGCACTACAAACTCGAAACTTGGCAGGAATGTTTGTGTCATGGTCTAGTTGTGCTCCTACTCTTTTGGGTAGATTCGTATAAGAAATGTGGTTGCCATGGTAACAAAACATGTAAAAAAACACTAAAAATCGCCTGTCTTCACGCTAACTCAAGAACAGCTTAAACGTTTGTGTCATGGTGTAATTGTGCACCTCCGGTTTTGGGTAGATTTGCAAAGATATGTGGTTGCCATGTTAACAAAACTTGTAAAAAAATCACTAAAAATCGCTTGTCTTCGCGATAACTCAAGAACAGCTGGCACTACAAATGCCAAACTTGGCAAGAATGTTTGTCTCATGGTGTAGTTATGCACCTCCCCTTTTGGGTAGAATCGCTTAAGAAATGTGGTAGCCATGGTAACAGAACTTGTAAAAACAATATCACTAAACATGCTTATTATTTTTTTTAAACTAATTATTTTTTCATAGGAAACCTTGGCGTATGGGTTTAATATTTTTAAATAATTTGTTTGATTTTATTTTGTTTTTGATTTGAAATATTTTCTTTTTTTTTTATGTTTTAATTTGGTTTAATTATTATTAATACCACATTTTTTAGAACAGCAAAAAGGGGCTCACATAGAAAGCAGACAAGGACAGGCATAACTAAAGATTAAAACCAGCACATGGAGTTCCATCCACCAAATATGGAACGATCCATATTAAACAAAAGCTGTAGAAAGAACAGCATGATCCACTATTTAAAGTCAATTTCAAACAAGGCCACTGACACTTCTGTCTCACCATCCATATGGTGCCAGTTCATTCACAAGGCCAAGTCTTAATTGT
This sequence comes from Cyrtodaria siliqua, assembly GCA_037043455.1. Taxonomy (NCBI): domain Eukaryota; kingdom Metazoa; phylum Mollusca; class Bivalvia; order Adapedonta; family Hiatellidae; genus Cyrtodaria; species Cyrtodaria siliqua. The sequence continues at coordinate 15,018 of JAWPHD010023593.1, read as the reverse complement.
GGGGGTTAGGGGGTTGGGAGGTGAGGGTGTAGGCGGTACGGGGAGGGTGTGGTCAGTAAACATATACACCAAATATCAAAGCAAGACCTTCATACCCCAGAAAGAATATGAACTTAAAGAGGGTGGGGAGAGGAAGTGAATTAAGTGTTACTGAATAGGAAAGAAACAGAATACAATACAATATTTTTATTGGGGGAGTCTAATGTGGAGAGTATGTTTTTTTTTGTGTGGGGGAGGGGTGGGTGGGTGGTGTGGGGGGAGGGGTTGAAAGAAAACAGGAGGCAGACATACTAACTGAAGAGAAACCCAAAAGAATAGAACAAATATTTGTCTATTTATCTGTGGTGATGGTGGTGGTGGTGGTGTAGGAGTGGGCAAGGTGTGGGGTTTATGGGGCTAATGACATTTACAGGCTTGACATTGTTATTTGATGTATGCAGCCAGTTTCATTTAAATATATGAAGCTGCTAAAAAAACTTTATCTGAAACTCTAAGTTGAAAGAAAAATATCATCTAGCTAAAATGAAACCGCTACTCATACTACTCATACACATGTAGGGGTAACGCGTTACTTTTTCTAACGTGTTACTTTTGGGACTTATGGCATGAACCGCCGCTCATAGGTGTGATACAAATCGTATATCTGTTAATAATGCTAAAAGTAAAAAATTTCATTTTACACCAAATTCAGTTCCAACTTCAACTTGTGGATCAGAAAATATTGATATCACTGATAAATATGTTTATCTTGGAATAGTATTAACAGAGCACTTAGATTATAACGTTACAGCAAAAGTAGTAGCTCAAAGTGTAAGTCGTGCTCTGGGTCTGCTAATTGCCAAGTATAAGAGTCTAGGCGGTAAGCCATGTGATGTTTTTACTAAGCTATATGACTCATTAGCATGGTGCTGCTATATGGGGTTGCAAATAATATTCATGTATTAATGCAGTACAAAACAGGGCTATGCGGTTTTTCTTAGGTACGGGGAAGTATACACCAACCGCTGCTATTTACGGTAACGCTGGCATCCAGCTTTTATTAAACAGTGGAAATGCATTTGCAACCTTTGGTACCGCAATGTCCATACGAATAATGTAAGACTTAACAAGCGCATTTGTATACGGGCCTTACAAAAGGCTAATAGATCGTGTAAAAACAGGTGTTATAGCATTAAAAGCAGTCTTGACAATATTGATACTCGATTTACTGATATGAATAACCAGGGAGTAAGTATATATACTCCCTGGAATAACAAACCATCCACAGATGTATTTATTGTTTCTGTAGTTGACTTTATGATGAATAAATATGTAGAAGAATGGAAACTATGCATATATAGAGTTACAGGTCTAAATAACAACGGTCGTAACAAGTTAAGAACATATAAAGTCGGTTTAAGTCAGAGTATTGCACTGAGAATTATTGCAGTTATATTACCTTTGCATCATCGGTCCGCATTTGCAAGGTTAAGATGCGGTGTTGCACCTTTACGATTAGAGACAGGGCGATATGAACGCATTAAACAAAATGATCGGGTATGCCCACTATGTAAGACAGGTGTTGAGGATGAAATTCATGCTATTCTTAAGTGCAGTTTTTATAATGATATTAGAGAGGCTTTGGTTAGCAAAGCTTGTACGATCCGTCCTGATTGTAATACTGTCAACGATTTAGATAAAAATGAAATATTGTTTTCCAACCAGGGAATGGTAAGAGTGTGTGCCAAAACCTGTTACGGGATTTTACAAACTAGAAGTTATTATATGTATAAATAATGTAACATTGTTTTAATCAGACGACTTTAGTTGTGTTTTATTTATTGTTGGACAGTTATTGTTAATCAGTTCATAACAGGTCTGACCTGATGTGATAACGGATCTTTTAGTATTTCTTTATTTGCGCTTTTTAGGTGGATACTCCCCGGGCGCTTATTTACAATTTTCACAGTTTACCCAAACTCATTTGAATGGCATTTTAAACTTTGAGTATCATATATGTGATACTCATAAGGTTGATTAACAATAGTTTTCCAATTCTTATCATATTAAATGTATTATTAGTAACTCATGTACAGACCAAAATGATAAGTATGCTTTGATATGAATTATTGAATTTTATATGTTAATGTGCAATAATATCGACTCCTATAATTCTTTTAGAATGATGTTTACAATTCGTGTTTTATGTATGAAATAATGTATATATGTATGCATATTTGATTGTAAACATTGAGACGCAAATAAACTAATAAATCTGGGTGCATCTGGAATGTAATCGTCTTCATCAATATAATTATTATAATTATCACATACAATAAAATCGTGTTTTGTTCCAACCCTGCTGTTTCAATCACCTATCAAATATAATGCACCTACATTTTCTAAATCATGAACATCACTTTGAATAGTGTCAAATAAATCTACAGATGCAATATTATAAGCTGGGCATCTTCACACCAGATATAAGCTCCGCATATATACATATCTTTTTCAAAATAGAAATAATGTCTATCAAGTTTTAGCTATATAATGGTATCATGATGTGTTCTTATAATCCTAATACCCTGTTTAAATGTGTCTTTATAGTATAGTACTATGCCTCCACTGCTCCTCTTAGTGTTACGATTTTGAAATTTACGATACAAGTTATGCGCGGTGTAACCTAATAATTCAACATTCATTATGTGCTAATATAATGTTGCTTCCTAAGCATTATTCCCAGACCTCGCTAGATACAATTCATTTGAACAAAAACAATGTACCTGGTATTTTAAAGGGACACATGGCAATCATCACGCACTGAAATTGGAGTCTCGATTTATTTATCAAGTATCATTTTGACCTACTTGCATTTAATTAAATACATTTTAGAGTTTTCTTCTTTTCATCGTATTCTACCATAGCCTATGGCATAATGCAACTAAATTTGCATTAAACCATTCTTATAATTATCTTATCGCAAAATAAAGTTTATCTTATCATATCTTATATTTTAACATTAATGATTGAAACACCTGCAGGTTATGTAGCAAAACTGACGGGACGCCGTGAGTCTTTAAAAAATAAATAACATTGGCATATTTTAATCATTATGGTCGAAATCGTTTGAGACCGATTCGTTTGTGTCAGCCAATGATATTAGTAGATGACATCCTGAACAAAATGGCAGACACATCGCAAACTCACACGGAGGTTTTCACACCACCGGCAATCTTACAAAATGAAGCCCATATTAAGAATATGGAGCAGTACAGAGACATGTATAAGCGATCAGTGGAAGATCCAGAAGGGTTTTGGGGCGACATCGCCAAGGACTTTCACTGGGAATCTCCGCCGACAGGGAAATTTTTAGAATACAATTTTGACGTTCGGAACGGTCCTATTTTCATTAAATGGATGCAGGGTGCAAAGACTAATATTTGCTATAATGCTGTTGACAGACACGTAAAAAATGGTTTAGGGGATAAAAATGCGTTTTACTGGTAAGCGTTAAATGTTGTACAAAGTAAATTATTTCAGCCATTTGAATGCCGGTGTTTCGTGAAAATTATAAATTGCATGATAATTACTCAATTACATTGATGGGGTAAATTATTGAAATAGACAAATCTGCTCAATAATTCATGAAGGATTGCACCTCTTGTCTTCAAACTTTATCGTAAGATTGTCCTGGAATAAACGCATTGCAGGCAACACAAGTGTTCCGACGAAGACCCTTTTAGTATTATTTCAATCTTGGACATCTACCCATGGGTTGGATGGCGGAGGGTAATTTGAGTTTTTTTATGCCCCCTTACCATAGCGTTAGCCATTTCCGTCACGTCCTTCCTTCCGTGCATCCCAAAAACTTTGTGTGTCTCTCCTCCCACAGTTTTCAACCGATTGTTTTGAAACTTTTCAGGATGCTTATCTATGATGTGAAAATGTGCATATCGATTCGACGTCCAAATTGACCATTTATTACCGGAGTTACTGCCCTTGTTTTGTCAAATTTTACGTTAAAATATCTTGTGTCTCTATCTCCTCCCACTGATTGTTTCGAAACTTTACAGGAAGCTTACATATGATGTCAAGATGTGCATTTCGATTCAGCGTCAAAATCCGCATTGTAATTTGTATTATCGGAGTTACAGTCCTTTTTTCGTAAATTTTTTATGTTTTTCGACACATTTCTAGTTTAAATAATGTCTCAAATGAAACATTAAGATGATGGGATTACAATGAATACTTTTTTTTACCTTCTACATCACCTGTGGGGCCCAGGGGTATGGGTGTCAAAATGTCAAATACACCAAAAAATTAATTACACTGTCATTTTCCATATATTTGTTCACATACTTGGTATATATACTTTTATTATTTCAAACTCAGATGTCTTCCCAGGGGTAGGAGTTGTGGAGAGTAATAATTATGTTTTTTTGTTTTTTTAATTATGTCTCGAATGATATCTTTTTTTTATGCCCCTGAAGGGCGGCATATAGTATTTGCACCATCCGTCAGTCCATACGTCCGTACAATTGTGTCCGGTCAATAACTCTGACATTCCTGGAAGGATTTTCAAATAACTTGGCACAAGTGCTCACCACAACAAGACGACGTGTTGCAAGCAAAGTCCAGGTCCTTGGCGCCAAGGTCAAGGTCACACTTAGCGGTCAAAGGTCAAAAAGAAGTGCTTTCATGTCCGGTTAATAACTCCGACATTCGTGGACTGATTTCCAAATAACTTGGCACAAGTGCTCACCATAACAAGATGACGTGTTGCGCAAAATCCAGGTCTGTGGTTCCAAGGTCAGGGTCACACTTAGAGGAGGGGTCAAAGGTCAAAACCACTTTGGGGCATTTGTCACTTACAGTGACACTTCTTGTTTGTTTCTCAAATTAAATGTTATGGTGATGGTATACTATTACACAGTATATTTTGCTCCAGGATTACCTGTGGAACTCTGGGTTGGGGTTCAAATACACAAATACTCTAAATTTTACACGCAGTGTCGTACATATAGAATAACATTCATCCTAATACTATTTGTATTCTGAGTATCAAAGAACAATCAACACGAACAGTGTTACCCCTAGATTTGGTCACAGGGTCAAAGGGGTGAACATATATGTGTTTACTATATTGACCTATGTGAAGAACACGTGCGGATTTGCGATGGTGCACTGTCAAATTGGTTCTAGTATGAATTTATTTCAGGGAAGGGAATGATCCGTCAGATGCGGGTGTAGTAACATTCAGTCAGCTTAAGGACAAAGTATGTCAGTTTGCAAACGTACTCAAGGGTTTAGGTAAGATCAGTTTTTCTATCATTATTAGTAACTGAACAGTGGGATTTGATATTTGTGTATGATGATTGATCTAAATTAATATAAATGATATATGGATTTTATAAATGATAATAATATAAATGATTTTAGAGTTTAATATTAAGATGTATATTTGCAGAATAAGTTTTTCATCAAAACAGATTATCAAATAAGGTTGAAAGGGTCGATGTTATACGTTAAGATTAAGAAAGGTACTTCACAGAAAAAATTGGGTATCAGTGTCCCATGAGCTTCTGAGAGAAGTTTACAGGACACTGTAAGCTCAAGAGTGAAACTGCCTATGCGCACAATATGCATGTTAATATTTTTCGCCAGTTTGTGGACAAATGATGGAAACAATTGTTCTAAAAATCGCTAGATCGCACCATATAAAACCATTTGTGTCAACATTTTCTGGCCGGGGTTGGGTCTTACCCCACTAGAACAGTTCAAGCCTTCAGCACTCAATTATTACTTTCATGCATATCATTTATAAAAGCCTGGTTGCACCCTTGAAACTGTAATTAAACGTACAGATATATGTACCCACTCCAGATTATGGACATTCCTGAATTTGAAATGTGAATGTTAACGTTGTGGACAACATGTATCTAATCAATTAATTATCATAGTCCACATAAGCAAAATGAGAAATACTAATATAGACCGACTGTGACATGAATAAAAATACAATATCGCAGCTATAGCAGAATGTGAACCTAGATCCTAACTCCTTCATTCCAGGTGTTCAGAAAGGGGACAGAGTTGCAATATATATGCCAATGATCATTGAAATTTCCGTAGCAATGTTGGCGTGTGCCCGGCTTGGTGTCATTCATTCTATCGTGGTAAGCATTCGTTTGTCACAAGCTCCTGAATAAAAGTATGATCTGACATCTTGTTGGACTTATCTGTGATGTGACCATGCTGTCAGTTCACAATTAACCATTCGGCCAATATATTATCTATGTTATAATGTGCAAACTTCAGCAAGATCATTCACTCAATAGCTTTATAGGGTTTGAAATTAACTTTGTTCGGCCACTTGTCCATAGGACAATAACAAATTTACTTGTCCCCAGCCAAATTTACTTGTCCACGCACTTCATGTAAAAGTGATACAAAAACAAGATCATTATGTATTTCTGTTACAAAACTGCCTGCCTGACGGTCAGAGAGTTGAATGGGCCTACACACCAAGCAAAACATGTTTTCGTCTGATAGTCTAACCACTTAAACTGATGTTTCCAGGCGTCCTGGAACTTACGATGACGTTTGGTTTTATCATAATTTCGTTATTTCTTCATCGATTTTTTTCGAACATCTGACAGAAATCGCCACATTTTGTTTATTTTCAATGTCAAGTTAGGTCATTGCCGGAGTCTGTAATACAATGTTGTGAGAAAATATGGTTTAAAATACGCCACCTACCATATAGGCACATGTCCACCATGAGATCGATAGTTACCATAAAATTGTCTAAACGAATTTGATTTGTCAAACAAAACTCTTAATTCATTCGGTACTTCTCGTATTACACGAAAGTGACGTTACATTCCTACAACCAATGAAAACAGAGTTTTTATTCGTCATTTATAAGTTGCTCGTCAATGTTTTGAAATTTTTCCAGTCACAAGTTTTCATTTCTAAAGATGTATAATTAATTTCTTTCAGTTGTTAATTCAGTTGTCCGTCGGAGAGGCCACCTGGGACAATTAACTTGTCCCCAGTAGACTACATGGCATCGGACAAGCGGACAACCGTTAATTTCAAACCCTTTTTAATGCATTTCATGTAGCAACTTAGCAAGTTACATGCAGATTATATCAGTAAAACATGTCATAGGTACAAGCGTACATTCTTATTAATTTTTAATTATTTTACACACCCTATTTGCAGATTTGCACACCCAAGTCTTGAATTTCTGCCTAATACACTGACCCTAAAAACATGACCTATATTCCCTATAACCATAAGTAAGAACATGACCTATATTCCATATAACCATAAGAACATGGCCTATATTCCATATAACCTAAAGAACATTACCTATATTCCATGTAACCATAAGAACATGGCCTACATTCCATATAACCATAAGTAAGAACATGGCCTACATTCCATGTAACCATAAGAACATGGCCTACATTCCATATAGCCATAAGAACATGGCCTACATTCCATATAACCATAAGAACATGGCCTACATTCCACATCATGCTACCTTAAGTTTGACTGATCATAAAGTTCCTTGTTCAGATTTATATTAAGGACCTTACTATCCATTTTTTTTTTAGTAATACTTAGGTAAACAAACCTTTAAATGTTTTACTTTCCAAAGTATCCTGAATTGGAAAATGTACTTTTAGTTTGCAGGATATTCAGTAGACTCCTTAGCAGAGCGAATGCTTGGTGCACGTTGTAACATACTAATTATAGCAGGTACAGGGTTATTAGTGTGGCATGTAGACTATTTCAGAGCTCCAAAAATATATGAAAACAAGGGCAGCTTACTTGAGTACCGAGATCACAACTATCAAAACACACCTGTAGAATTTTATCTTCGACTTCCCTGCAAAAATTATAAAACATAATCTCCTTTTACTGTCATGAATTAGCTAAATGACGGTATCAGATGCAGAAGCTGGTAATATTGATTGTGAGTTTTTTTTTTAATCTAATATGGGAAAGACCATGGAGAAGATGGAAGATTTATAAAAACCTGTATTGATCATAGATTCAAACATACTTTAGTAGTGTTTTGTTTTATTGCTGAGGAAGAAGGAAGAAATTGGTGTGAATGTAAGATTCATTTACAACTGAACTACATCTTGATTTTATCTGCTGAATCAGCAGTATCAGACTGTTCACCTTTGATGCATATTTGCTCAGGGGAAGATGACATGTCACTTGCTATCATTGAGAGATAAATACAATCAGGGTGAACATGCTCAAATGTCAAGATTAACACATTTTAGTGGTTTCAACTTGTTCTCAAAGATAAACATGCGTATCGTATTTCCCCCATATAGTAGCACACGGGCGCTATGCAAAATGCCAAAGGGCACACTTCTGAAATGTATAATAATATTGAATTTTTATTTTTTTTGTGTAGTGGGATTGAGGGGGTAGTTTTGGAAACGAAGGATCGAAAATGTATTAAAGTGTTTTTTTAAGGTTGGGTGGGTGGCTCTTTCTTACTCTGGAAAATAGGGCATTTAAATGCAAGCAATATTAAATTTCACCATTTTTATTGGGAAAATTTTTTGTTCTGATTTTTAGCTCTACTACCGGTAATCAAAGATCAGAAGAGCTTATGCTGTGGTGTGGTGTTGTGTCCGTCCATCTGTCTGTCTGTAAACTCTTTTTTTGCGGCGACTACTCCTCTGAAACTACTGCATGGATTTTCATGAAATTTTACAGGAATGTTGCCCATGATGTCTAGTTCATCCTAGCAAAAATTCACGTTGACATGAAATCCAAGATTGCCGCCAAAGCTAAAAATAGATTTTTAAAAAACAAGTTTGTAGCAACTACTATAAGTGATATATATATGGGACATTTTCTAAAATGATCAGCATGACATGATGTTGGTCCTTGTCGCAAAAATCATTTTGAATCGACTTTAAACATGGATGCCAGCAGCCATCTTTGTTTACATTGAGTTATATAGTAAACATTTGTAGCGACTACTCCTCTGAAACTACTTGACGGATTTTCATGAAACATCACAGGAATGTTGGCTAAAAATAGATTTTCAAAAAACAAGTTTGTAGCGACTACTTCTTGAAAACTATAAGTGATATTGGTATGGGACTTTTTCTAAAATGATCAGCATGACATGATGTTGGTCATTCTCGAAAATCATTTTGAATCAACGTTAAACATAGCTGCCAGCAGACATCTTTGTTTACATAGAGTTATATAGTAAAAGCCATGTAGCAGCTACTCCTCTGAAACTAGACCGATTTTCATGAAACTTCTCAGGAATGTTGCTCTTGATATCTGGTTGATCCTAGCAAAATTTCAGGTCGTAAGTAGGTCCTTGTCAAAAATTGATTCGTCTTTAAACATGGCTGGCAGCGGCCATCTTTGTTTACATAGAGTTATATAGGAAAAACTTGTAGCGACTACTCCTCCTGAAACTACTGGAAGGATTTTCATGAAAGTTAACTGTTATGTTGCTCTTGGTGTCTTGATGATCCTAGCAAAACTTCATGTCGGCCGGAAATTCAAGATGTCCGCCATGGCTAAAAATAGATTTTTAAAAAACAAATTTGTAGCAACTACTTCTTGAAAACTACAAGTGATATTGATATGAGACTTTTTCTAAAATGATCAGCATGACATGAAGTTGGTCCTTGTTGAAAACCTACTTCATAGGAATGCAGATCTAGCTATCAAAACCTATCATTAGAGCTTCAAGGTCATTGACCTCTTGTTTTTAAAGACATATGTGTTTTGAAGGTTGCATAATTTTATTCAGTTGGTGTAATTTACTAAATTCCAGACCTAAATGACAACTATTAGGCTCAATATAATTACTTTTAACAAATTAGATGCAATTCCTGGGGAAGTGATTCGAAAGCATTTGTATAAACAGAGGTGGCATGCATTAGAGATGGTGCCGTAGCTCAATGCATGCTGGTTTAGGGATTGTTAGGTGCTCCAGAGATTTTGATTTCAGTCAGGAAGAGATGTTAAACTCAAGTGCTACACACTCATGACATGCATGTTTCCAGAAAGGCTCAGTTTTAAACTGAAATAGCCAACTCTGTTTCTGGTACACAAAAAGTCTACAGTGTGTAATACATTATAATTTTGTGTTGGGTAAAACTGAATTTATTCGGGACCATTTGACTTATTTGGAGCCATGAACATGTTAGAAACTTGTACTCCTATTGAACTCTATTCATAAATTAAGTGTCGTGTTAAAGGGACATGCATCAATCTTGAGGGCATTTTAACTCATCAAATTCAAAACCACCTTTACCAAAGTAGCAAAGGTTTTTTCTTCCAAAATCCACTACAATTATCCAAACTGATAACTTTAGTGTTTTTATAAAACTAACGGCATCCTGCTGGTTTTGTTTTTTTCCATGAATGGAGAGGTGATTAAAAAAAAATTGAGTAAAAATAGTTCAAGATTGCCATGTGACCCTTTGGTAAAACAATTTTGTGCATGCACCATGATAGGCTAGTTGTCTCTGACTAGATACATGTAGTTGTAGCCATGCAACATTTCAGTTTCATAAAAATAACCTCATTTTGCCTGCAACCAGATTTACATGAGACCTTTTTTCCAGATTGAATTTCGTGCTTGTCTGTTTGTGTTGATGTTTGTTTATTTTGTTTTTATAGTTTGGTGGATTTTCAGCCGACTCGCTAGCTGATCGTATCATAGACGCAAAATGCTCACTTCTTATTACAGCAGGTAGCTATCTTGTTTTCATACAATTTATGTTTTCATAGTTATTCAGTGTGTACCATGTTTATTTATGGAGGACAACAGAAGTAATGCATGTTACTCTATGTATGCCGTATTTCACCATTTAGTAAACTGTTTATTGATGTTGGAATGAAAATAGTTCCTTTATGAAAAGACTAAATATATTATAAAAAGAACTGGGGTTGATCTGGAAGAATAATGGTGGGAATCCACAAACAAATAAAATGATCATATTGTTTCAGTTACCCTTGTTATTATTGTTAATGAAACAGTTCCAACTGAGAAACTTGATGACTGCTAGTTTTTAGCTCTACTGATCACAGATCAGCAGAGCTTATGGCGTGGTGCGGTGTCCGTAAACTTTTTTTGTAGCGACTACTCCTCTGAAACTACTGAATGGATTTTCATGAAACTTTACAGAAATGTTGCCCATGAAGTCTAGTTGATCCTAGCAAAAATTCATGTTGATGTGAAATCTAAGATGGCTGCCAAATCTAAAAATGGATTTTTAAAAAACAAGTTTGTAGCGACTACTTCTTGAAAACAGTAAGTGATATTGATATGGGACTTTTTCTACAATGATCAGTATGGAATGATGTTGATCCTTGTCGAAAATTATTTTGATGCGACGTTAAACATGGCCGCCAGCAGCCATCTTTGTTTACATAGAGTTATATAATGAAAACTTGTAGCGACTACTCCTCTGAAACTACTTGACGGATTTTCATGAAACTTCACAGGAATGTTGCTCTTGATGTCTAATTGATCCTAGCAAAATTTCAGGTCGGCCGGAAATTCAAGATGGCTGCCACGGCTAAAAATATTTTTTCAAAAAACAAGTTTGTAGCGACTACTTCTTGAAAACTATAAGTGATATTGATATGCGTCTTTTCCTGAAATGATCAGTATGACATGGTGTTGATCCTTGTCGAAAATTATTTTGATCCGACGTTAAACGTGGCTGCATCTTTGTTTACATAGTTATATAATGAAAACTTGTAGCGACTACTCCTCTGAAACTACTTGACGGATTTTCATGAAACTTCACATGAATGTTGCTCTTGATGTCTAATTGATCCTAGCAAAACTTCAGGTCGGCCGGAAATTCAAGATGGCCGCAATGGCTAAAAATAGATTTTCACAAAAACAAGTTTGTAGTGACTACTTCTTGAAAACTATAAGTGATATTGATATGGGACTTTTTCTAAAATGTCAGCATGACATGATGTTGGTCCTTGTCAAAAATCTTTTGATTCAATGTTAAACATGGCAGTCAGCGGCCATCTTTGTTTACATAGAGTTATATAGTAAAATCTTGTAGCGACTACTCCTCTGTAACTACTTGATGGATTTTCATGAAACTTCACAGGAATGTTGCTCTTGATAACTAATTGATCCTAGAAAAATTTCAGGTCAGCCTTAAATTCAAGATGGCCGTCATGGCTAAAAATAGATTTTCAAAATACAAGTTTGTAGCGATTACTTCTTGAAACCTAGCTATAAGTGATATTGATATGGGACTTTTTCTAAAATGATCAATATGACATGATGTTGATCCTTGTCAAAAATTATTTTGATTTGACGTTAAACATGGCCGCCAGCGGCCATCTTTGTTAACATAGAGTTATATAATGAAAACTTGTAGCGACTACTCCTCCGAAATTACGGATTTTCATGAAACTTCACAAGAATGCTGATCTAGCTATCAAAAACCTATCAGTAGAGCTTCAAGGCCTCTTGTTTAAATTATTAATATTAATTATGCTTAAGAAATTCTTGTTTTGTTATCAGAGTACTTTGTTATTGAATTCAAGTATATCTATATTAATGCCATATGATTTTCTATTGATGATTTAACAAAAAAAACATTGTCATAAACAGTAACTAAACCAAAGGTAACGTGGATCAATTTAATGCATGTGCACATTTGATATGAAACTGAAGCACTTAATGATGGTTTTCTTTGTGGTTGGATTGACATCAGTCACTCTTCCAGATCCCCTCTATTGTTTGGGGCGCTTGTTTCAGGCAAAGGATTTTTGGACTTTTTAGACAAAACTCATCTAGTACCTATATAAGTTGTATATCAGTGAAACAGACCTTTTTAGTGGTAAGTAAAAAAATGCCTTACTTTTCAATTTCGGTTGAGAAATAAAAAAATCATATGCAAAAGCTGTTTTTGATGAGGCATTTTCAATGCAAAATTCTGCTGCATGATTTTTTTCATAATTTTTATCAAAAAGTGGTTTTAAATTGTTGGATATTTGTAAATTAAGACACCCTGGAAGTTTTATAGCAACATATGAAGGCTAACCGAAGTTATTTCAAATTTCTTAATTTTCTGCTGTCCCACCGACAAGGAATTTACATAGGAAAAGCGACATCAAAAACTTATTCTGGCTGTAAAATATTTATTTCTCAACCGATTTTCAAAACTACGGTAGTTTTATTTACCACTAAAAATGCAAGTTCTAATGATATATAATTGATGTACATATTATTTAAATTGCTGAAGCTACTGCAGAAAACATTTGGCTGAAACAAATGCCCCGAACAATAGTCCCTAAAAAAAATAATCGAGCATTGCATTAAATATTGTTATCCAACAGCAGGCTCAAACAAATCAAGTCTGCATTTTTAACTTATTTTTTTTGGTTTGACATTCTCAGTGTATTACCTTTTTCCACAGTAACTAGGGTAACTAAATGCTTTTATCATACAGCATTAAACAAACACAAGTATAGTAAATCAAAATAGTTTAATTACTATATATATTAGATCTGTGGTGGTATTGACAATTCATACTGAGACTAGACTTAAACAAATAATTTGATTCCTGACCCAGGATTTCATAGGTGGTAGGTTTAGTTGTTGAATTCTGTTGTTGTTTTTTGAGACTGAAAACCTGATGAATTTAAAGAAAGCTATTTTAAAGATAAAAAAACACTAATGATATAGAAATGCTATAAAAAGTTTTGGGTATGGGCCTTTTTGTGGGGTAGATAGGGAAACAGTAAATCAAACATGTTTATGGTTGGCCTAATTCTCATATATTCATGTTACACAATCCTGTATTGACTAGATTAAATATCAAAATGTGCTCATGTCACATAAGTTAAACTAGTAAATACAGATATGAGTTATGTGTAAATGCTCTTAAATCTCTATAAATATAATGTTTGTAGAAGCCAATTAAGGCGTGACCAAGTACTACGCCTTGCACAACAGGTTAGAGTTTCCCCATTTTGCGCTGAATCAAAAGTTTGTCTGTGTTGTACCGTCTTGACCTTTATCACCCGGTTGAAAATGACGCGTTTACCTGGACATGATCAATTTAAAGCACATCTAGACCCTGATCAAACGTGGCCTTTTGAGAGCCTGCTTGATCAGTTCCGATTGGCCCGAGATTGCCAAGCATGTAACTGTTGGCCAATGAAAACTGAACGCCAGCAGATTGATCTGTCAAAATGAATGCCAAACATTTGTTCTGCCCTCATTGTTTCTGCTTGGCACCGTGTTATTGTTTGAGATTTATATAAGTTATAACTTCATTTCGTGTCGCGTACTGAAATGAAACATGAATTGTGTAGCGAGGAAAACATCGACATTAAGGTGGGTTGGCGCGGTGTGCTTTGATAGATATTGAATACCATAAAATGGTATTCAATGGATATGAGTTTTTCTCAGTGAAAAAATACCGCAACTGTCACGATTTTCTGTAATAAGCTTTCTGGATGATGAAAATACACATATTTAGATCTTAGGAACTATGAGCTTTTGCAACATTAATTTAGGCAGGCAGTGTAGGTAAGACGTGTAATATAAACGGGTCCTGATTAAACTACCCTGGGGAAATGTACCAACACTTTCGGTCACGTGTTTTATTAATCCGAGCTTTCGCTGATCTTACCAGCCCTTTTTACGATTTTGACATTTCATCTGGCTGTATACATAAAAAGCCACAAAAGCCACACAAAAAATGGCGAGGTCATGCATGATGTACACAAACAGTACTAGTAAGTCGAGTCTCATGTACATTTTATAAACCGCGTGTAGGTAGTTACACGCATTTTTCCCCCAGCCGTGTCAAAATTGACTGACGGCAGCGTCTCACAAAGTGAACCGTCGATCGAGGTCAGTGGGGTGCCGAAATGTCTTTGATGCGCTACCGACATTGCTTGTCGCAAAATGGGGAAACTCTAACCTGTTGTGGAAGGCGTAGTAAGATATCAACTTAAGAGAATGTCTCCTTGAAAAGGAGA